>PVJX010008634.1:0-64485 GCA_004027295.1 Dolichotis patagonum
AATGCCAGACTTTGCCAGGCGCTGGCACCTGAGACTCCAGGTGAGCAGGTGAGACTCCAGTGCTGCCTCCAGGGATGATTGCATTGCAATGTGAGCAGGAGGATG
Source organism: Dolichotis patagonum (assembly GCA_004027295.1). NCBI lineage: Eukaryota > Metazoa > Chordata > Mammalia > Rodentia > Caviidae > Dolichotis > Dolichotis patagonum. The sequence goes on from PVJX010008634.1 coordinate 106, forward strand.
CATGCAGGGCCCCCACAACACACGCTGTTCCAGACACCCACAGAGCAGCCAATATGCAACCTCCTCTAGGGTGGGTGCCTCCTACTGGCTGATAAGTGTGTGTACAGACAGAAAGGCAGGCACATGCATGCGTACACACACACACACACACACACACACACACACTCCTGCCCCTGCCCCTCTTGAACTGTGGAGCAGAAGTAACAGCTTCAAAAAGCAGTCATGAAATCTTGTTTGTGATGCCATTTTTATACCCTTAGCCATCTGGGATGAGTAAGGTACACAGCTACTTTATTCACTGTGAGCATGAAAAAGCAGTGGTGAACCAGGGCACTTCATCCTGCTTGGCCTTTCCTTCTAACTCTTTTGTGAGTCTTGATTTCCTCCTCTGTGTGATAGAAATGGTTACAGGGAAGAAGCAGACAAGAAGGTTTCAGGGTTTCCGAAGTGCTGTCCCATATAGGAAGTCAGGAAAGCAGCTCTCAGAAGTAGCATGGAGGTACAGGAGAACTTCCCTAGGCTGGCATTGGGGCTGTAGTGGGAGGAGCTGGAGCCAGCTGAGGAAGGCTGGGAAATGGGGAACAGCAAAGCTTAACTCCGATCTGTTAAAAGGAAACTCAGCCACCAGTCAGCAGAAATATTTTGGAGCCCTAATAGAGACAACTACAGGACAGCTCCTTGAGCAGGCTTCTTCATCAAAATGAGAATAAGTAGGCCTAAGATCCCATAAGTCAGGAGCAGGGAGCAGGCTCCGTAATCAGAGGGGTTGTGGGGATGCATGGGGAACATTCTTCTTGGCATTGTGGCATGTGTCCCTTTGCTGCATCTGCTATGACCTTGAGGTCTTTCTCTAGTGCCTCGGTGCTCTCCAGACTGTGCTCATCCCCCTGCCTGCCTCCAGGCATTAGTGACCTCTCCCTTAGCATGTTTTCCTTGAGAGGCCCTGGGCTGTTCCCATGTCTGCAGAGAGGCAAGAGAGGGCTTGACACAGAGAGTTTGAAACCTGGAAACTAGACATACCGCCCTGCAGGAGCTGCCACACCCAGGACTATGCACAGTTCTTAATCAAAAGATGGGAAGGCCACTCAGAAGCCCAGAGTCCCAGTAAGCCATCAGTGCCTTTGATGAACGCATGTGAGGAGGACCCAGTAGAACCATGATTCCAGAAGGCATCAGCGATCCAAGCCAGTGCACAGACTATCCTGGCAGCTGCAAGGGGTTTTATGTAGGGAACATGGTAGGTGCTTAACAAAGGATGGAGAGAGGAGTGGAGGAATGGATGGAAAATGAAATATGGGATGGGGAATGGGTGAGAGGGAGGGATAAAGAGGAAGACAGTTGAAGGGAGAATGATGACTGGATGGACAGATGGACAGGTGGAAGAATGGATGATTGCGCATCTGAATGTGAGAAAAAACAGGTTAATCAATGAATGAGTGAATCAATCAGTGAGCCATTAACCGATTGAATAATGAGTGAATAAATACCTGAGTGAGTAAACAAACTAGTGTCTAAGTAAACAAACTTCAAGTCTAAAACTGAAAATCTTGCTTGCCTTTTCTTGCCCAGGTTCAGGGAGCACTATAGAAGAAAGTGGGAAGGCAGAGAAAGCTGCCCACACCTTAGGCAAGCAACACTTTGGATCATCTGATAGAAAATGCCACCACCTGCCAGCAAGGGGTGTGCCTATAGGATTCCAGGTCTGACGTCCCAGGGTTCAGGATGGCACATAAGAGAGTACCTGGGAGATGTGAGGTGACAACAGGTGTGGGAATGGATGGCAGATCCAAAGAGCATCAGATGTGGCCTCCCTACACTTCTAAGGCCTTGCTGAGTTTATACCTGTCTCCTGCAGACATCAGTGCCACAATCTGAAGCAGTATCATTTAAGTATCATTAAGAGGAGTGAAGGGTATTACTGGGCATTTAAGAAATTCATTTAACTAAGACTCAGAAAAATTTACAAATTACAGGCAATGTGACCTCGAGCAATTACTGAACCTCTCTCAACCTGTTTCTTCATCCAATGGAACCATGTACCAAGGGACAGAGTAGCCATGAGGATCTACTACATACAGCGAGCAGTACCTCGGTTCATGAACTTAATTCTTAGCCTTTGAAAGGAAGCTCTTCAGTTACAGGGGTTTGATCTTTCAGCACAGCTGATACCAAACTCTCCCCTGATGAGAGCAAGCCAGGGCCTGATTGAACACAGCATTGGCGGAGACGTTTGGGCAGCAACCTCCTTGCCCCCAAAAGAGCCTTACCTGGCACAGCAGGTCAGTAAGAGAACCTTTCCTCCTCTTTCCCATGAAGGGACCCCTCCCAGCAAGGTCAGCTGAGCCTCTGCTCCAGCTATCCTAGTGGAAGCACAAATCTGGTGCACCTTCCTCTCAATCTGTGAAGGTCCAAGACTAGGCCTCTCATTACATCCTGATTCACACCTCCTGCCAAAAAGGAGTCCTCCACCAGGTCTGTAATCTGTATATCCTTATTGGAGGCCAAGAGGCCTAGGTAGATTTGCTACACAGGGTCCAGTTCTGGAACCTGACATAGACTTCATGGCCTTGAATGGTGACCAGGAATCTAGAAAAAGTTGTCCCATTACTCAGAGAGAGGCCTACCCATCTTCTGGAAAGGGAAGGATGCCAAAGTGTACAAATGTCCAACTATATTTGGTGCAGTTGAGTAGGAGGTGCTGAGGAATACACAATCATCAACTCATTTGTATTCTAGTTCTTTCATTAACAAATATTTGTGTACACATTTACAATGGTTCTCAGTGTAGCACTGTCCTCTGGTGAAACACACACCAAGAAAGCATCCTTGAAATCAGGTGCATGAATATCATAAAGGGTCGATGTGACTAGAGACTTGCTCCAGCCACCAAGTGGAAGCTGTCAAACTGATTGTATCTTTGGATTTTCAGGCTTCCCATGCATGTTACAAACAAGTCACAGAGAAACGTACATGGCAAGATCACTCTAGAATATACTGCTGTTCTTCATATTGTTTTTGCAAACCAGTATGTTATAGAGTGCATGAATTTGCCAACCTGGCTTATCTTGGGATGCTCAGAGGGAGAGAACACAAGATGGAAATAGACCTTTTACTATAGTCTTATATTCTGTCATTGGCTGCACTTTCTCAATTAATCCACTCACTAATTTCTAGAAAGCAAGTTACTACAGGTTGAATATCCCTTATTTGAAAAAGTTGAGACCCGAAGTGTTTCAGATGTTGGAATTATGTATAGATTTTACTGGTTGAGCATCCCTAATCCAAAAATTCAATATGAGAAATGCTTCAAAATGCAAAACATTTGTGTGTCTCTTGGGATCTCAGAATCTTTGTATTAAGGGTGTTCAATCTGTAGTATGATTCACATCTTAAGAAAGAATCTCAGAGAGGAGAAATGACTTGTCCTGGCTCATAGCCAGGAGGTGTACAAATTCAGCCTCATCGTACCTCAGTCCTGTGCAGTTCCATTGTGTTCACTCATTCTGAGGCTGGAGGATTCAGAGGCAACCATGACATGATGCTTCAAACACACAGTGCAGGTGGAAGGACCTTCTAGGGCACAGCCCTTCACATCCTTCTTTCTCAGCTCAAATCCACCTCCGGATATTTCTTTCTTCCTTCAGCGAATTCCTTTCAAAATGCCAAGGGGTAAAGTCCACATGAGTATTGTCCCCATGCAGGCAATGTGGCTCCATCCTTTCCCATGCTGGGTACTGTCCCCTCTGGAAGCGTCTCCAGGAATTGAGCTACCCACTATTTTTATTTTTATTTTTATTATTTGACTTTATTGCATCTGAGCTGATCTCACTGGATGCCCTTGGCCTCCCCACCTACACTTCCCTCGACCTGGGAAAGTGTGTCCTATCAGCCTGATGCCATTTGCTTACCATCTGAGTTCTGATACTGTCCTGCTGAGCAAGGCAGCAATGGGGGTGTGAGTGGGGAGGAGGCATCAGAGGAGCTCTTACCTGATTTTTGTATAAGATTCCAGGCCAAACTCATTCCAATAAAGGGACATACAGAATAGAAAACCACAGGATGGCCTGTCACAAGTTGATAGCACCTGCATACTGGAAGCCCCAGATTCTGTGATGGGCCAGACCCCAGCATAAGGGCAGTGTGCAAACAATAATACTAGAGTTCCAAGAAGACAAGGACCCTGAGAAAGGACCACTTATCTCACTTTAGGAGATTCTCTCTTCATTGTAAAATTTACAAAGGACTTATTTCAAAATGCTCTATGTAGTAGGTAAAATGTCTCCTCTGACAAAGTCAGTCAAAGCCACCCTAAACTGGTTCCCACTGTGACAAAACCAGCACTGAATGAAATATTTTCTTAGCCTATAAACACTATGTGCCATATGCGTACATGTGCTAAGTGCCTTGTAAGCTGATGACAGGCACCCACCACCACGGAAGCCTTTCCACAGCCACCAAGGGTAGGAACTGCATTATGCCATTATGCAAAAGAAAAAGCAGTGTTCAGACAGGACTTGCTCCAGTCCCACAACTGCAGATGGCCAAGCCAGGATTTGAAGTCTGCACTGGGAGTACCTCAGAGATGTGTGAGCTTGGGAAGGTTTTTCTCTCCAAGCCTCAGATTCCTCAACTGTAAAATAAGGGTTGTTTCACACAGCTATTTTGATGATGCGGTGACATGATGCATATTATGTATTGAGCCCAAGACTTTTTACACATTCAGTGTCTCAAAAAGTTTAGTTACTATTAGGAACTATTAGGGGTCACGAATGAAATCAGAACTCTCATCTTCTAGACTCGAGAGACAGTTTCAGAGCCAGCACACAAACAAGCCTCTGACTCCTAGCACCCGTCAGGTTCATGCCCAAGCTGTGCTCCCCAGGAAGGACTGTGTGCCACCTTGGGAATACCAGGAGGACATGCTTTAAACAAACATTTTCTGGAAGGAAGAGGCTTCCTAGGCTCTTGCGGGGAACACTGAGTAATTACCGGCTCCCACACTGTGAGTGTGAGGTGTGGTGGGGTAAACCTGTCACTTTATCCTGATAACCTGCAACCAGAGCTGGAAGCAGCCCTGAAAGCCTCTGTGCTTGGCTGTGAATGGCTGTGGAGCTGAGCAGGAGGAGGTGGGAGGGCACACAGTCCCCAGGCAGAGGCCCCTTGAGAAGGGGGATCGCTCAGTGACAGGGTGTTGAGGTGCACAAGTACCACTCTTGCAACATGGTAAGGCCACATCCTGGCCCACCTGCCCCAGCTTCCCTCAGTCAGCTTTGCCCTGCCTCTTGTTCCATTTGGTGGCATGCTAAGGTCAGGGTGAATGTCAGTCTGTTGCTGATACCTGCATCCGAGAGAAACCCAGGTCTTCTCTGAGGTGCAATCTGTGGGCACCTGAAAAACCTCAAAGGTGGATCTATCCTGTTGCATAAGTTGTTTACTGCACAAAAGCACCTAGCGCTGGAGTTAGTGGGGCTGAGTTAGTGAGAACATGCTGGGCCTGGGCAAGCCCATTCAGAAGTAGCTACTGCATGGGCTTCTTCAAGAGGGTCCTTGTTCTACCTGCCTCAATCACTACCAGCAAGTGGGTAGAACTGGAAAGGTCCTATAAAACATGTCAATTCTTAGCTTTTCCCTCAGCCAGTGAATCTGAACCTCTAGATGGTAAGGCTTGGACTCAGTATCGCAAATCCATACTGATTTTAATCCAGACTTGATTTTGAGATCACTACATTTTGTGGATGATGTCAGGCAGTCATTCCAGGCCAAGGAGCAGCTGCAGGAAGTGGGTGATAAAACCAGAGTGACATGGGTAGAAATGGGGGACTCTCCAAGCAGAAGGCACGTGGCCAGCCACAGGATGCAGAGGAAGGGATAGCTGGTGCCTGAGGAGCAGCTTCAGAGAGTTTGAGCCCTGCTGTGCAAACCCAGAGGAGAAGGCTTGGGCACACAGTATTTAAATGTGCATTCAAGTGCAATTCTCAGGCAGGCTGTGCCAGAGACTGGGCCCAGAGGCCAAAGCCAGAAGCAGGGTGGTCAGGACTGGAGTAATTTTTAGGGACTGGGTTGTGAAGGTTTTAGCTTAGAGTCAGGCAGGAGAAGTGGCAAGACTCAAATCCATTTTCAGGATATGATACCTTCCAAGAACCAAAAAGAAGGCCTCTGTACAGTCAATGTTCCTGGCTACCAGACTCAGCTGGAGGCCCTGTGGTGGACAGGCCAAGCAGAAGTAGGTCACACATTACAGGGGCAGCTGCCAGCCTAGAGTTTCCAGGTTGTAGAAAGTTTTTACAGCACCATGTATTAAAGAGGCTCTCCTTCTTCCAGTGAATGCTTTTGGCCACTTTGTCGAAGATCAGGTAATGAGTGCATTTGGAGTTGTTTCTGCATCTTCTAATCTGTTCCACTGATCTTTTGTTTTGTTTTTGCCAGTACCATGCTGCTTTTATCACAGTAACTCTATAGTATAATTTCAAGTCAGGGATTGCTATACACGTCTTGCCTTTATTTCCCAAAACTATCTTTGTTATTCTAGGTCTCTTTTTATTCCAAGTGAATTTTAGGATCATCTTCTCTAGTTCTGTGAGGTATGCTAATGGCATTTTGATTAGGATTGTAATCTGTATGGAAATTTTGGGAATATGGACATTTTTCACTATGTTGGCTTTTCCTGTCCAAGAGTAAGAGACATCTTTTCATTTTCTGACAGCCTCTTTGATCTCCTTTTTTCAAAATGCTGCAATTTCCCATGTAAAGATCTTTTACTTTGTTAGATTCCTTTGTATTTTATTGTTTATGCTATTGTGAAAAGTACTGTTTCCCTGTTTTTGGTGCGTTATTTGTGTACAGGAATGCTATTATTTTTGAGTATTGACTTTGTATCCACCATGCTACTAAATGTGCTTATTAAATCTAGAAGATTATTGGTGGAGTTTTTGCATCATCTATGCGGAATATCATGTCATCTGCAAATAATGATAGTTTAACTTCTAACTTTCGTATCATTATTCCTTTTATTTCTTTCTCATATCTAATTGCTCTAGTCAATGATTCCAAAACTATATTAAATAGTAGTGGTGATATTGGACATTCTTGTCTTGGTCCTGATTGCAAAGTGAAAGCCTTCACGTTTTGATCATTTAGTATGATGTTGGCTGTTGATTTGTCATGGATAGATTTTTTTGCCTTACAAATATTTTTATTTTTTAGATCTTGTGTTTGTCAGCTAAATTTGTCACATCATTGTATTTTTTAAATTTTGTATTAATTTTAATGTAGTAAAATACAACAGAACATGATGGAATAAAGCCAATTGAGACAGTGTAGTGAAACTGGTACAGAATTTCACAGCAGGTTACCAGGATAACAGTAATAGGTACCACTGTATATCTCATTGTCTTCACAACAGTTGTTCTTACAATCAAGTATAGCAAAATCAAGGAAATACAGAATATTATCAAACTTATCAAAACAGAATATTGAATAGAGCAATACCATTAATCAGGACAAAGCAAAACGGTGATAAAAATATTTGCTGTCAAAGAGATGGTAGAAGGAAATCCCCCTTATTTGCTGTATTACATATGGTCAACCTCCCAAATGATGCTCAGATTTCTGACTCCCTCTTGATAATTGGCAGGGGGTGGGTGTGGGGGGGCATGGGATGTTTGGTTCTCAGCCCACCTGCCAGTAGACTAAAAACTGCTTACCAGGACAGTGAGCTGGTTGCTCCAGTGAGTTAGTTCCAACATGGCATGGATCTTAGGAGACGTTGCTTGTTCTCACCCTGGTGTGGCTGTGGTTTGCCAGACCACAGCCACTTACCAGGGCGGCAGACTGCTTGCTCGGTTGCCCATTGCCCTAAGTTCCAACATGGTATGGATCTCAGGAGATGCTGCTTGTTCTCACCCTAGGGTGGCCGTGACTTGCCAGACCACAGCCACTTACCAGGGCGGCAGTCTGGTTGTTTGGTTTCCCAGTGCCTTAAGTTCCAACATAATGGATGTTTTTTTGTCAGACTGAGATAAAGACCATCTATTCCAATTTCCTGTAGGTTTTTATCATGAATGTACCCATGTCTAACACCATGCACTAAACTAAAATCAAAATCAATCAAAGATCTAAATATTAAAACAGAAATACTAAATCTGATCAAAGACAGTATAGGTTGAACTCTGGAAGACATAGTATAGGCAAAGAGTTTTTGAACAAAACCCCGATCATACAGGACCTATAACAAAGAATCAACAACTGGGATCTCATCTTATCAAAGAGCTTTTGCACAGCAAGACTGACCACCAACAGAGTGAAGAGTCAACCCATGATTTGGGAAAAAGTGTTTGCCAGCTGCTCCTTAGACATATGAGAGAACATATAAAGAACTAAAAAAATCAGACCTCTCAAATTTAAAGACCCAATCCAAAAATGAGCATCTGAGATGAATAGATAGTTCAAAGAAGAAGAAAGAGGAGGAGGAGGAGGAGGAGGAGGAGGAGGAGGAGGAGGAGGAGAAAAAGAAGAAGAACAAGAACAAGAAGAACAAGAAGAAGAACAAGAAGAACAAGAACAAGAGGAGGAGAAAGTACTAACAGCAAACAGATATATGAAAAATGTTTAGCATCACTGGTCATTAAAAAATGCAAATTAAAACAATGTTGAGACTCCAACTCACTCCAAAAAGAATGGCTATCATCAAGAAAACAACCAATAACAAATGCTGGCGGGGCTGTAGAGAAAAGGGAACTGTTCTTACTTTTTCTGGGAGTGTAGACTGCTGGAACCACTGTAGCAATCAGTGTGGTGATTCTTCAAAGAACTAGAATTAGCGGTCCATTTGACACAGCTATCCTCCTTCTGAGTATCTTTCCAGAAGAATTAAAAGCATCATATTACAGTCATACATACACATGCATGTCTATAGCAACAGTTTATAAAAGCTAAATCATGAAAGCAACTCAGATGCCCATCAATTAATGAGTGGATAGAAAGATGCATTTTTAATGTAAAGTAATGGAATATAATTGAGCCATAAAGAAAGCTAAAATTGAGACAGTTATAGCTAAATGGATAGGCCTAGAGACCACAATCAAAAGTGAATAAAAGTGTATAAATATCACATTATTTCTCTGGTGTGAGAAACTGAAAACATAAGTAAAAACATAAATGTGCAATGGATACAGTGAAATAGGAAGAAACTGCTCAAAAGGAAAAGGGAGATAGGGAGGGGTGCAGGGAAATGAAGGAAGGGAAAGAAAAAATGAGAAAAGGAGGATAAAATGAAAACTGAGTATTGCAAATAGGGTGGTGAGTGGTGTTTGAAAAGAGAGGATGGGAATGGGAAAAATAACACAAGAAGTATTATGTACAGATACAAATTCCTTATATGGAATGTGTTCATTATGTATATGTAAATTGTACCAATAAATTTAAAATTTAAAAACAAAAGGGAGTTTAAGGGTCAACATATTTGCAGCTGGTAGCATCTATGCTGGGCTGGAGGGATGACTCAGAAGAGGCACACATAACACACCATGCATGATCTGGTCCCAGGCAGCCCTCTGCAGACAACTGCCCAGAGGAAGGGGGTGCTCTTCAATGTGTCTCTCTGCTTTCTGAACTGCCCAGTCCTGCCAGCAGAAAATCCCAAAGATCATAGTCATTTACCATTCAGCAATTTCCTGCCATGGGGTAAAAATTCACAGATCTAAATTATGAAGGGGAGCCAGAGCTAAACCTATCCCCCAGAAAAAGGAAATTAAGAGCATTCATGTAGAAGTCAGATTCCCCAGCCTGGAACCAAAATCACACACAGAGCTATTAGATAAGAATCTCCTTAAAATTTTCTTGACTAAATATATTACATTCAATATTCCATGGATTTCTTCTGGACAAAATATTGGGATAAATACAAACAGATCTACGTCTTCTTCCTTAGCTGATGAAGATAAAACACAGAAGGTGAGGAGACACAGGTACACCTTCATAGTTACATCTCACCTTTACTTTACAGATAAGTGCCAGAAATACGTACAGAAAATACATTAAGAAAAAGATCATGTCCTGGCAATATCAAAATTTATACAAATCATATTTATGGTTTCAAGCAAATAACGATACTGGTTAGTTTTTAGCAAGAACTGCCAAGCCCTTCAGAGGAGAAAGATGTCTTGGTTACTCCAGGAGATGAGGACTCTGGAAACTTGGTCAGTTTCAGCAAATATTTATTGAGCACCTAACATATGCAAGGCCCTGTGGAATCCCAAATTATACCTATTCCCTCATCACTAAAAAAATATATGTCCTAAGAACAAGGGCTGATATTCTGATAAAGTACTGTCCAGTGCACAGCTTTGCACAGTCTGACTACAGTGTCTTGAGAATCCCAGGAAAACAGACTGTGAGGGAACCCCCAAAACGGATGACTGCAAAGACTGCTGCATCTTGTGCAATGGTAATTTTAGTTCCACACCACCTATACGGATGGAGAACCACTGCCACCAGGTGTCAAGTGGCCTGTCATAGATTTCTTCATCTTCCTGTCTCTGTGCAGGGCTCTCACTCGGGTGAAGCTCCCATTGTACCTCTCCAGAAACCTGTCTGTGGAGCCGGACAAATGTTTTCCCAGCACACAGCGAAATCCTTCACAAACATCTCAAAGCACAACCTGTGGGCAACTGACACTACACGCCAAAGGTGGGTGCATTCTGTATTTATACACAAGTCCAGAGAAGAATGGGTTACAGTGAAACAGACAACTCAAAGTGGAGGAAAATAAGTGCCCGCGTCTGGGTGTGCACGCGCATTTATGTGTACATATAGCTGGGAAGTGGGAGGACTTACCATACACTTACTCTTTTCAAAAGGCCAAGGGACAGAAGAGGGTCTTAGGAGGAAGCCCTGGCAGAGGTGGCTGAAAATGGAAAGGGTAAAAGCCCTTCCTCTGTCCTCAATGCTCCCAGTTAGAGAGGAGGAAAGACTTCCCTCCCTGAAATTTCACAAGCCAGTAGGAGGGTGACTAACCTGTCTCTTGGGTTTTACTTTCCTCTTCCCATGCCTCACCTACCAACCCCTGGCAGAGCCAGCACATGAGCAGCTAAACTGATTGTGCCACAGACCAGACTGGTCCTACCCTTCACTCAAAGGTTCTGCACATGTGCTGGAAAATTTATCAAGTGCACTACTAAAAGATTATTAGGTACTAAGTATGTTCCTCTGGCATTATTCTACTCAAAGTGACTTTCAACATAGGCAGTTGGGTGAACACAGTAACCCAAGACAGCTGGGTGTGGCTGCAGGGGACTCTTAGCTCAGCTGGATCTACTGGGCCTGAAGAGGAGCCAGGGATGCAGCCAGTGGAGGGAGGAGGGAGGTGAGGCCAGGCTGTGCCTTTCCAGATGCAAGCCTGTGTCTCTGAGGACTTGGCAGGTATCCCCAGCTGGTCCCTCAGCAGTCTGTGTCAAAGGCTGAGGAGATGCTTGACTCTGGCCAGTCACCGCAGGCCACTGTGAGACAGAGACTCAACCATCTCAGACACTGCAGGGACAGTGTCCTGAGGAGCAAACCATAACTGCCCAAGAAAAATTAACCTACCCACGCAAAGTCTCCCGAAGCCCAAATATCAAGGGCACCCCAAAACCAGAGGATCCCAGGCCAGTCTCACTGGGCTCAGGGACTCCCAGGAGCTCTCCTAAGGTCTCCCCAGATTCGGGCACACAATCCTTAGAGAGCAAAGCAATCTTCGGTGGGAGACTTCAGTCACAGCCACCAAGCTCAAAGCCACCCAGAGACACCAGGTGTCCAACCACCCCTGCTCGGCCGCCCTTGGAGATCACTTCCCAGTGGGCCAATGCCAAGACTGGCCACTATGGTCAGTCTGGGCACTCAGGCCACACTAGCTCCAGAGCTCCTTGTGCCAGTTTCCTGGCTGACGAACCTGCTATGGGCCTTTCTTCCCTGGCACCTCCACCAGCCACACCTCTACCTGACAGGCTCTGAGGTTGGGGGGAGACCTCACCATGCCATGTTTGGGGACCTTGAGCTCTTTGCCGGGCCTTGGTAATGAAGTTCCAGAGGAGTACTGTTTGGACAGTAAACAAGTTTTGGCCACAAAAATTGTAGATGAAGAAGGAGATCCATGAACCAAGACCTGTACATGAAAACATGAAGAAACCTCTGGGCTGCCTGAGACCAAGAAAGAGTCCCAGCTCTCCAGCCACACATCTACTTGCGTGTAGGAACAACCCAAGAAGCTGGATCCCACAGCTGCCTCTGTGGAGCATGACACTGCCCACCTGAGGGGAGCACTGTCCTGCAGGCTGCGGGCCACACTATCCGGGCCAAGCGCTTTGTCAGGTGTGCTCACTGCACCCTCTTTGCAGACAACATGGGAGGACTCAGATGCCCGGTGTACAAGTGCAGCAACTGTCAACTCTTGGTGCATAAGAAGTGCCGCATGCTTATCATCATCCAGTGTGGGCAGCGTTGCTCCTTGCCAGCAGACCCCATGGTGGCCATGAACTGAGCACGTGGGGCTTTAGACCTCCCACACACAGGGAGCCGGTGTCATCCTGCCGGTGGCTATGGTTGGGAATGGGACTCCAAATATCTCCAGTACCAAGGAGAGTGGCTGAGCTTCACCTCCTTTGGGACTTGAGGACTTTAAACTGTTGTGGGTAATAGACAGAGGAAGTTATGCCAAAGTACTCTTAGTTCAGCTAAGAAAAAAGAGTCAGACCTATGCCATGAAAGTGACAAAGAAAGGACGTGTCCACAGTCACCGGGCACAGACTGAGAGGTGCTTGTTGGAGCAGGCGCTGCACCACGCTATTGTCCTTGGACTGCATCCTTGATTTGAGATGCAAAGCAGACTGGTGTTTGCCCTAGACTACCTGAGCAGAGGAGACCTCATGTTTCATCTGCAGCAATAGGGAACATTCCCTGAAGCACATACCAGGATTTACTCTGCGGAGATTGCCTCAGTGTTCAACTATCTTCACAAGCATGGGATCCCGTATAGAAATCTGAAACTCGACAACTTACTGCTGGACTCGGAAGGGAACATCAACCTCACAGATTATCGCGTATGTAAGGAAGGACTGGGGCCAGGAGATGTGACCTGCACTTGCTGTGGCACTGTTAATTAACTAGCTCCTGAGATCACCCAAAGAGAAGATTAAGGTTTTGCTGTGGACTGGGGACCCCTCGGAGTATGGGCCTTCGAGATGATGGTGGGAGAGTCGCATTTTGTAGTTCCGGAGCACCTGAGTCCTCAGAGGAAAGTCTATTGCTCACCTCCTACAACTGAGAGTGGAAAGCAACATTTCCATACCGTGCTGTCTGTCTGTGGAAGCTGTAAGCATCCTGCTCAGTTTTCTCAACAAGGACCCCAAGCAGCACCTGGGCTGTCGCCTTCCAACAGGACTTGAGGATATTCAGTACCATCATTTCTTCCATGATGTGGACCAGGACAGGATGGAGCAAAAGCAGGTGGCACCTCCCTTTCAGCCTACTATTTCTGCAGAATTCAGTTTGGACAGTTTCCATCATCAGTTTACTTATGAACCTGACGGGCTCACTCCGGATGAGAACGACCTCATGAGGATGATGGGCGAATATGGATTTACAGACTTCCTGTTCACTGCTCGCCTGTTGACAGATTAACAAGAACAGTGTGATTCTCATTTTCCAAATGTGCATTCCGCTTAGGTTGCCATTTCAGGCACACAAAACATGTTACCAGTGTAGAATCAATTCATCACTTTGTAACTGTTTGGAAGATGATATTAATTTATTGTTATACTTACATTTAGATGTGATCCTTGATTCTTGTACTCTATTCTAGAGAACAGCTAATTTTCAGTTGTGGTTGATAGAGTTACTGTTTATGATTGGACTTAAATAACAATGAGTCAATTGCTTGTGAACCAAACTTGCCAGGGCATTGCTTTTTTTGAACAGAGATATGATGCATATTAATTTTCATGTGATTTAGGATTCTGTAAAGTGGTTTGCCTTTTAAGTAGAACATCTTAACTATGTTTGTTTCTCCCCAAAGCATATTCTCTGGTACCCATTTTTGGTGGGCTTCAGGGAAAGCCAAAAGATAACAAACAATTTGAATAGATCTGCCAGTATAATGTAGTCCTATGTCCTTAAGTAAGTGTAATGCATATGATTACACAGGAAATTGCCAGTGGGTGTCAATTAGGGGCACTGCTTGTCAAACTCTTGTTATTGAAATTTTGGGGTAGCATTTTAGCACACAATTTTCAGATACAGCATTCCTGTTCTAATACCATTTTTGATGGAAAGTACTTGAAAAGTAGGCATCATAATCTGAATAAGTTATTACAGTACATTCTTAGTACAACTTAATTTTAGGTAAGCTATCTAGTTTTCAATTTAGAATGATTTGAAATTTATAGGTTTTGAATAAAATATATTTTTTCTTTGTTGGATGCCCCATTTCATCAGAAATACAATTTTCCAAAGTCTGAGAGTCGTTTAATGTCTTTTCTTCTTGTTAAGATTGAAAGTCATGGCAATATCCAAGGAAGATGTTTGTCTACAGTCACATGTTCATTCCTAAGGTGTACGTGTTTCTCTCGATGCCTGGAAGTTGTTGGGAAACAAAAGGTCATATCACAAGGTGCACTTTCAGAGAACTCTGTTTTGCAGAAAAGTGTTGGTGATCCTGCTTTTAACTGATGCTGTTTCTTATGGGGAATTTCACAACATAAGGTAATGACATAAGGAGCTTGTGGAAACTGCTTCTTAATGAGCCCACATTGCAGGTCATTTTGGGCCTTTGGCCCTCATTTTGAGAAACACTTTCTTCAAGTTACTGTTTCATCCACCAGTTGAATAGTAGTGGATATAGCCCTGGTATAAATCTTAAGATGAAATTAGGAGCAATTTACAACCTTGTGACTATTTTAAAACAAATTTTAAATGAATGACTATGTTAGATATCTTTGCTGTCCCTCTCCCACATATAACAGTAAGAAACATTTTAAACAAGCTCCTTGTATGATTATCCTACATTCTGAAATGCCCTGTAAGAAATAATAAGAGTTCAAAACAAGATCACAATCATTTTTCTGACAGGGCAGACTTCTCTGTAAGCGTATGTTGTGACTTCCACTTTTTATTTTACAAAAAGTTCCAGGCCTTAGAGAAACACATACACCCTGCAAATGAACATGCAACTATGTAGAAACATTTTCCTTGGATATTTTCGTGGCTTTCAAAATCATCTGTGTGATCTGGGTGTCACTGTTCTCTCCCACCAGGACCATGGCAGTGGCCTCCTCCCCAGGTCCCAGGACTCAACTCACTCTCAACCATGCCCCCATCCTGTCCCATACACAAAAGCCAGAGGACTCTTGCTAGAGCACAATCCTGATGGAGAGAGAGCCCCCTCCACTCAGCCCCAGTCACCCTAGTGTCCCTGCTATCCTCACATGTGGCACCAGTTGAGTTGTCTGCCCTTATGGCCTGGCTCCCGCTACCCTTGGCCGTGGGCTCTGGGAGTCTTTCCTGGCTTGCACAGGCTGGGTTGTGGGGTCCCCTGAGGGTCCTTCCTGGATCTTCAGTGCGAGTCCACCCTGCATGAAGGAACTGATAGAGCAGATGAGGTCTGGGCTAGGTACAATTCAATTTCAAATTGTTTTTCCACCCTGGGCAGGAGAAGGTATTGGGGAACGTGACAAGAGACAGTTCCCTTCTCTGGGGCAACCACTCTGACAACAGAGAACCAAAGCACCATATTGGCAGCAGCTGGAGCTCAACATGCTCCCTGGAGCCTCAGGAACACTGTGCCTGCTCAAAGCTGGTAAGGAGCAGGATCAAAGTGCGAATATCAAGCTCAGGGTTATAAAGGGGGTGAGCTGTGCAGTGGGTATGTGGGCCTGGGGCTGCTGAGAGACTGAGGGCGCTCTGACCAGAGATCCCACCCGAAGCTGGTGATTTTCATTCCTAACTGCAGTGCTGGCTCAGCTGTTTTCAGGCCCACAAGGAAGAGCCCTGCTTTGCCTTGGTAGCCTGCAGGGAGCTGAGCAGAAAAATGTTTACCCAGGAAAGCAAAACTCAGTGTGTAAACAAAGGTTGGACCAGGCAGGACAGGGTCAGGCAGTCTAGAAGCATCCCGCCCTGCCCCCACTTTAATATTGTGTAGCTTTCCTTATGCCTAAACATCACATGAGGACATTTTGGTTTCTTTCACAATAATGTGCCTATGTGTTTGTTTTCTTTTTACAATACTGTGTTAAATATTTTCCTCAAACTTCAAAATTTAAAGATGGTAGCTAATTTTAGAATTTAGTAACTTTATTCTAAATTAATGTAAGAATGCAGTGTCGATTTACAAAATGAAAGGTAACTTTTTCAAGTCACCACTGACACTGACTTGTGGCACTTACAATGACTTGTGGGACCAAAGAAACTATAAGAACGAAAGCATGGAAGCTGTGTCTCATTTCAATTTAGAGATAACTTAACTCAGAATGTGTTTTGCAATAGAATCATTTGAATATGGTTGATGCTGGGGATGTGGTAGAAGTATTTTGAAGCCAATCATTCAGGATTTTTTTAAAAGATATTGAATATTTTAAACGCAGATACGATGTTCGTTGAAGGAAAAAAGTTAGATGTTTAAACCTAGAAATGAAAAAAAAAAAAAGAAATGGGAAGAGTAAGATCACATATATTCTACAGAGCTGTAGGGGATGAAAGAGATAGAGTATTAGTTCGAACCACAGTAAATTAACGTTTCTGTGGTGGAAAACTGGTCACATATTGGTTTTTTCATTTGGTTCAACCTAAAATGTCAAGCCCTAAGGTTTTGGTTACTTTTCCCTTTTTGCTAGAAAGAAATACCTGATGCCCAAATTAGGGAAGGAAAGGTTTTTTCCTTACAGTTCTTGGAGGTTTCACTCCATACTCAGCTGGCTACAATGCAGGACGACATGATGGACCCATCATTCATGGCTGCCACAAACAGCCAGGCTCCAACTGTCAAGAGAGAGAGGCCCGCCTTCTTTCAGCAGTTCCCATACACTGGCTCCACCCCTGGGCGGGTGTGGCACTCAAACCACCAATCCCAGCGCTAGACAAGGAACCAATCACAAGTGCTAGATTAGAGGTGTCCATGATTATATTACACTTGAGGCGGGGTCACAGGAACACAAACCATAACTAGTGCCCATATAGTCCAGTGCATAGGATGCACTCAGTACTTAGAAGCAATCCTGACCATGGCTCATGTCAGTGAATTAGTGCCTGAGAGAAACCAAGATGAGGGCTGACTAGGAGACAATTTGCAGGTGGCAGCTCCCAGGGCCCAGGCCATACTGACAGGCAATAGAGGAGAGCGGCACCTGTGGCCCCAGTTTCCAAGTTGACCACCCCTACATGTATGCTCTCGGTGACAAGGAGCAGCCCCATCTCCCTACTTCTTGTGCCCTCTTTGGTTTTGGGTTTTTTCTTTTTGTTTTTGTGACTTTTTAGGATGGTTTTGCTGTGCAGTGCGGGCTGGCCTTGAACACACTTTGTAGCCCAGGACACACTTGAACTCATACATACGTCCTCTTGCCTCAGCCTCCGCAGTGGTTGCATTACAGGAATGCCCCACCACAAGTGGTTTGCCATGTGTGTTTCCCTGCTTTGGCCCACTTAGTGAGCAAGTCTTGTTTTCAGGTTGCCATGGCTACCATTTACTTGTGTGTACACTGTGTCTTGGCTCCAAACTAAGCTCTTTACAAGCATTAACTCATTTATCATAACAACAACTTAACTTCAAGCTTACTTTTTAAGCCTTTGACGTGGAAGTTCCAATTTTTATTTCAGGGAGCTATCATTTGCAAACAATAAAATGCATCTATTTTCAGTGCATAGTTTCATGAGTTCTGGCAGATGCACACATCTGTGAGACCATGGCTCTAATCAATATGCAAATTATTGTCCCAAACCTCCTCCTGCCCCACAGGGCAGAAGCGCAAGTGTTTCTGTCATGTAGATTCACGCTGACTTTTCTAGCATTTCACACAAATGAGTGGCTCTATCATTGCCTCTCTTGCTAATCTTTGGCTTGCTCCTTGTCATTGCTGAGTACTTACTTTGGACTGAACTGTGTGCCCCAAAACCTGTAGCCTGAAGCCCTAATGCCAACATGACAGTATTTAGAGATAGGACCTTAAAGGATAAAATAAAGGTTAAATTTGTCTCAGAGGTGGGTTCCTACTCTATAGCACTGGTGTCCATCTAAGAAGAGACAGCAGAGATGCTCTGTCACAGAGGAAAAGGAATGTCCACCAGCATACAGCCCCCGGGTTCCATCCCAACAACACTGCAAGAAACACACACACACACACACACACACACACTTAAACTCACACACACACACATATACACACACAGAGTGTGGCCATCTGCAGGGCAAGCAGAGAGACCTCAGGAAATAGCACACTGTTATCACGTTGATGTTGGAATACTAGACTCCAGAACTGTGAAGAAATACATTGCTTTTCCTCTTCTCCTCCTCTCCCCATTTGTTGAAGCAAGATTGTGCCCTATAGTCCTGGCTGCGCCTTGAACTCACAGGCCTGCTGCTTCAGTGTCTTTGAGAGCCAAGATTACAGGTAGGTTCCACTGTACCTGGCTTAGAAATAACTGTCTGTTATTTAAGCCACCTGGGCTGTAGTGCTGCACTGTGCCAGTCCCAGCTAGAGCACAGATTATGCTTTCATCACAGGCAGCAGTTTTATTCCTGACAACTGAGACTCAGAGATGACAAAGAACTCTCTGTAGATCAGCTAAGGACTAACCTGAGCCTGTTGCACTGTGCCAAGTGGAAAGCAGCAGGAAAGTACACAGAGTGAGCGCTTGCTTGCTGGAAGCCCTGCCTGCTAGAAGGAAGCAAGTGCTGTTAATCATATTGGTCCCAATGAATGAGGAAGCTATTTGACCTGGGCCCCCAAATTCTACGTTCTTGATCAGAGCCTGCAAGTCCTGAAAAGTTACCCTGCAGCTACAGATAAAGAAGTCAAGCTGGGGAAAGGGAAAGTTTTATCAATCATAGAAGCTTTAGTTCAATGTCCTCTGTAGAAACCTGGACCAGGCTCCCAACTCAGGTCTAAGTCTGCTTCAGCCAAGGGGCTGGCAGAGATGGGGGAGGAGGGGCAGCTCAGAGTCCTACAAATATCACTCTTGGGTGTGGGCTCAGAGGCACTGGCAGCAGGCCCTCAAGGTTATAGTGTGCTGCCCACTAAATGAACAATGCTGCAAGGACTATCAGAGATTTTTTCCTTAGGCTAGAAATCCACACCACTGGGTAGCAGAATCTGAATGAATGTTGCTACTGTTCCTTGAATGTGGTGAGAATTCAATGGAAATATAAAGTGATGGAGGGGAAGCAGAGGTGAAGGCCCCTGTAGAGTAAAATCATCCCCCCTCCACCTTTAGCAGTTGTGGGAGCTGAGCAGAAGTGTTAGTTTTTTAAGAATAAGAGTCATTATAGACTGTCAGTATTGGGTAGAGACAAACATCACCAACCAAGACTGGAAAATTTATGAACCCTACGGACCAAGCCCGAAAGGAAGCCCTGAAAAGAGAATTCAAGAAAACCAAAAAAACAGCACACTGTGGTTTGGGCTGCAGTTTTGAAGATGAAGGATGCCAAACTGATTATCCAGGACATGGAGAAACTGGATGAAATGGAGTTTTATCCAGTGCAACAACTGCAGTTAAATGAAAAAGTAGTGAAAGGTAAATATAAAAATCTTTATGAAACCTTTGAACATATCCTACAACTTTATGAAAATGAGAATCTGGATATTTACAGAGAATTGTGAAGGCTAGAAGTAGAATATGAGCAGAAAAGGCCTCAACATAGCCAATATTTTGATGCTGTCAAGAATGCTCAGCATGTAGAAGTAGAGAGTGTTCCTTTGCCAGAGACACCACAGGCTCCTTGCAACATCTTAATCCAGGACTTTCCGCTTCCTGGCGCCCGGCCACCCTGCATCCTTAAGAAGGCCTCCGCCTATGGACCTCTAACTCAAGCAGTTTCTATCCTTCCTCTTCTTGGACATGGAGTTCCACGTCTGGCCCTGGCAGGAAACCTCCAGGTCCCCCACCCAGTCCACCTCCTCCCCAAGTCTTGCATTCATATGGCCAGAAAGTGGGCTTTGCTCTTGATCTTCCTCCTCGCAGGTGAGGTGAAGACATGTTGCACAGCCCTGATCTTGCACAACGTGGTCATGACGATGATGTTTCCAGCACCCATGATGATGGCTACCCTGGGGACGTGAGTCAAGATGAACATGATGACAGTGACACCGACAGGTCTCATGAATAAGTGAGGGGGATGAGTTTGCGCACTGTGACAATAATGAGCAAGACAACACCAAGGAAAAGAAAGCAGGTTTGCGTGTAGGTTTGCAGATATACCTGGAAAATCAAGAAAGAAAAAGAACACGAAGGAGCTGACTCCTCTTCAAGCCATGATGCTGCGAATGGCAGGTCGGGAAATCCCTGAGGAGGGACAAGAAGTAGAGGAATTTTCACAGGATGATGATGAAGATGATTCTGATGATTCTGGAGCAGAAAAGCAATCACAGAACCAGCACAAAGAAGATGCTCATTCTGATGGCACAGCCACTGCTTCTTCACAGCAGCGGGCGCCCCCACAGTCTGTTCCTCCTTCTCAGATTCAGCCACTTCCGATGCCAGGACCACCTCCTCTTGGACCACCACCCACCCCACCTTTAAGTACTCCTGGATGGCTTACAAGCCTTCCTCCTGGACCACCTCCAGGGGTGCCTCCATTCCTGAGACCACCTGGGATGCCAGCACTCTGAGGGTCTTGGCCAAACATTTTGCCTCCAGAACCGCTGCCAGGCTGGACCCCTGGTCCTCCCCTCCACCGCAGACCACGAACAGGGCTGCCTCCTGCCCCTCCTCTTGGGGTACCACACCCAGGATACCTGCCCCAACACCTCGAGGTATTCTTCCTCCATGTTTTGGCACGATGTGCCCACCTCTGGTGCCTCCACTCAGACCTGCCCCACCTGGGCTTTTCCCACCAGCTCTCTTACCAAACCCAGGGCTGTTGAGTGCCCCATACATCTGAATTCAGCAACCCAAGGCACATGCCATGAGTGCAGCCACTATTGAGAAGAAAGTCACAGCAACCATCAGTGCCATGCCACACATCACTAATCCCAAGGCAGAGATTACTCGATTTGTGCCCACTGTGCCAAGGGTACGTTGGGAGAATATGGGGGCCACTGCTGCTCCCCAATGAAAACCAAAGGATAATTTTGTTGTGCTTCTAGTCAAAGCAGTGCCCAATCTGGTTCTCCTGTTCCTGTCTCAGTACAAACTAAATATGATGCTTATGAAGCTTTCCTGAGAGAGATAGAAGGGTTGCTAGGACAGCTTTTGATGCACAAACAGGCTTCTGCTCACAGCTGCAGTTCATGGAGCAAGACACTCACCAAAACGTAGGGGAAAGAGTTGCTTCCACTGTCAGGGTGTTTTCTAATCTCACTTCAAGGAATACCCTAGCGCTTAGTTTGGAATTTGCTACACAAGAGAGAGGGTATTTCAGCCAGAAGACTGGTTATTGAAGCAGTGCTGCTGACATCCATTCTCTTCCCACCACTGTTTTCATCCCACTTCTTTCCTTGCTCCAAGTTAAGGGAAATGTGTGACCAGGTGCATCTTATTTATTTGTTGTGGCTCTCTTCTTGTGTGCTGTGGGCCTGGAATAGAGACTTCTCAAAACCAGACCAGTCGGTTTTATCTTATTTTTAGTGTTTGAGTTATTTGTAATATTTTCATGTAACTATTTTGTAATATTTCACATGTAGGGAAATGGATTGCAATGTTATTCCCTAATTGAAAGCAGGCTATGTGGGGAGAAAAATGTACAATTCTTTGATTAATACTATTTCCTCTGAACTAAACTTTGTTTCATGTAAAAATATAAATGAATGTTCTACATGACGAAAAAAAAGTGATGGAAACCACCAAAGATATGGCAAAGTGATAATGAAATTCTTCCCAGAGCTGGCCTCAGTTTACTGGATTTGATGGAGGAGGCCACAGATGCCCCCATGAGTGAAGTAACCTCCAACACCACAGCACTGAAATAATTCTCAGCAGTGGTGACAGTTGTCTTTGTCTCAGTGAAGAGGCCCTGCTGGCCACAGCAGAGGCTTCTGTGACAGCTGAGTCTCAGGCAGAGCTCCAGGAAACAAGGTCTAGCTGGGTTGGATGAGGAAAGCGTGGGAAGAATCCGCCAGGCTGGTTTGAGGGGCCTCAACTGTGCAGTGCTTGCCCCAGGCCCCTGCCTGACTACCAGCATTTACTTCCTTCCCCCAAAATATTCTCCAGCAAGGCTCATTGCTATTGGGCACAGCAGTCCAGCTCCATGACTGGGTCTTGGCAAAAAGGAAATGCTGCAGTTGGGGCATCCTGGCACAGGCCTGTAGCCCTAGTACTCTGGGAGCCTTAGGGAGGAGGATCTCAAGTTCACCTCTGGGCTGGCCCACTTAGGGACACTGTCTCAAAAAAATAATCTTACAAAAATAAAAGCAATTGTTGATTTAGTTCAGAATGAATGTGTGGGTTCAACCACAATTTCCACAAAGGGAAAATAATTGTTTAAAGGGAAGCACTGCACTGCACAGCTGAGGCGGGAGCTCTGCCCCCACTTCTGCCTCCACCTGTGGGGAGTCAGGGAGACAGGGGAGCTGACCGAATCCCAGGCCTCTTCTCAGGGCCCATGTTTCCTTTGGGGTGTGTTATGCTCTGTGTGGGGAATTCTGGGCTTGTGACATAATTGACAGGATACCTGCTTTCTTATGCTCAGCTCCATTCTTGAACAGTTGGTTCCAACCCATGACAATCAGTAGCAGGAGGACTGCGGGCTTTTGAAAAAGCCAATTTCAGAAATTCCGCATTTCAGGAATTAGATGCAGATAGGTCCAGCCTTAGCCAATTTCAATGTCGCTATTGTGCCAGGAGGAGTGCGTGAAGGGTGCAGAGAAAACCGGCCTGGGGCCTGGTGTGGGGGCATCGAGGCCCAGAGGAAGTGCTCGGGTGCCCACACCTGTAAGAGCAAAGCCTCTGCCCTGGGGCTGGACAAAGCTTGCAAAAGAGATGGCACCAGCCTCCTCAACTGTTTTACTTTTGAGTTCTCACAGGACATAAGACAAGGCCCCAGACATGTGGCCATAGAGCACTGGGTTCTGTGAGAGGAAAAACTGCACAGAGTTGGGAGGGGTTTTGTTGCTATGCAATGAAGAAGAAAACAATCTCACCAGGGAGGAAAGTGGGGCGTTGGTAACCACTGTTTCCCTGCATTTCCTACTCATACCAGGCATCAAGAGCCTGGTTCCCATCAGCCACTGACCCCACCCCTTCTCCTCCATTCTCCCCTATACAGCACTTTCTCCCCCACCCCTGACTCACACTCCTCTGTCCATCACTGCCCATTGCTCTCCACCTCCTCAGTCCAAAGCTCTTGATGCATTTTGGGAATTGGGGTAATGATGGAAATTTTACCTTCAAGACAGGGAGCTGCAGGTTCCCCATTGGTCTGCCCCTGGCCTCCTGCCAGTCACTTCAGGGACAATGGCAAGTGGCTCCCTTTCCCCTCCTCCAGGAAGCAAAGAGGCTGCCATGGGGGTGGGGAATGCACAGTAGGAGGCACCTTCAGTTGGGACCCAGTTCAGCAGGGGAGATTTTCCAGGAATCATTTTCCTTCCCACCACCCAGCATCGGTCCAGGGATTTGCATCATGCAGCAGCAGCCTTTACCCCTTCTCCATCCAGGCCTAAAAGCAAGGTGTGAGGAGTGGGCAAGAATGACGCAGCCTTGAGAGTCACCTGCCCATAGGCTGGCATCAGGCAGCACCCTACCACTGTCACCGGAGCCAGCACCTGGGCAGTGCTGTTCCCACTGGCTGCCACAGGCTGCCCTGACTCCAGAGCAAGGAGCTGCCCACAGCTTGGTGGTGGGGTCACCTCTGTTTTTCAGTTTACAAGGCTGTCAGAGGGGAAAACATCCATGACGACCTGAAGAATGCTGGAGAGGCACCAGAGTGCCTGGGGAAGTGACAGTCTCCCCTGCTGAACTGGGTCCCAACTGAAGGTGCCTCCTACTGTGCATTCCCCACCCCCATGGCAGCCTCTTTGCTTCCTGGAGGAGGGGAAAGGGAGCCACTTGCCATTGTCCCTGAAGTGACTGGCAGGAGGCCAGGGGCAGACCAATGGGGAACCTGCAGCTGCCTGTCCACCAGCCCTGCAAGGACATCAGGGATTGTGTTTAGGAGGAGCTGAGGACAAACCTGGCTCAGGTGCAGAATTCCAGGTTGCTGGTTTTTTACTCTAGACCTGCTCCTGACCTGTGTCCTTTGTGTTGGAGGCTCCCTATCCTCTCCTTTCACCATAATGGTAATTACTGTACAGGGCGCCACTTCATTAACACCTGTCTTCCTCCACTGCACGACAAATTCCAAAAGACTGGTCCACACTGAGTCAGTGTCCCACTCCTTTTGCCATTTCCTGGTATACAGTAGAAGTTTTATTGAGTGCACGGTGCAAGTCCTGTCACTGAGCGACTAGGGAGTGCTCATCGCTGTCTCCTGCAGCACTGGAGAAGGGCAGTAGAGGTCACAGAATCCCTCAACCAGTCCTGCTCCTCTGTACGCTCCCCAGTGGGCACCTCCTTTCCCCCTTACACTTCTGGCAAGGGCCACTGAATATCCCAGACTGCCTGTGATTGGGCACCCAAAGGTCCTGCCTACTCTCTGGACCAGCCAGTCACTGGCACCAGTGAAAGTGTGTGGGAAGGGTGGAGTGGGAGGACCTGATTGGAAGGGAAAGCTCAGGCAGAGCCTGTTCCAGCACACAGCCCAGGAGAACTCTCTGACTGGCATGATGCAGGCAGCAGAGGGACCTGGCTGAGGTCCCTCCACCTGCATATCTCTTTTTTTTCCAGCTTTCCCATGGCTGGCCCCTCCACCTCATTCTAGTGTCAAGTGTCACCTTATCTGGGAGGTCACATATATTCCATCCAGTCCTTCTGGGTCCTGTGGTACCAATCGCTTTTTATGGCCAGCACGTGGCATGCTCTGTGCATGCTCTTCACTGTCACAGGAGGGTGCTCAGCCTGACTGCAGCTGGCTGGAAGTGCAAGAGGTCAGCACCCTGGGAAAGGCCCAGATCGGCCACGGGAGGGCCCTGGTGGATGGTTCTCTGACTTCTGCTTCATCTGCTCCTCTGAGCCAAGAAGTCTTGTTGCATTTTATATTGTTTCCCAGAATGCCCCGCAGCAAGCAGCCTTGTAGCCCACACCTGTAACCCTGCTGGCCCCCTTTTCCCAGACTCCTCCTAGTACCACTTCCCCACCTGTCACATGGGGCTGCCTGGAGTCACCTCTTTAACAAACATGCCATCCAGTGTTCAGGGGGGGCTGCTTTGGAGAGGGCCAAGACCCTTTGCATTTTCTCCTTTGCCTTTCATTTTCTCACAGAACAAAGTCTCCTCCTGTCTAAGTTGGTGAGCCTGTGAGCTACATGAGGGCTGGGCCCTTCTCTGACTTCTTTGTCATACTTGCTCTAGTCTGGACTGTCGCTGGCTGGGTGGACAGCTGTCACTAAACACAACTTTCAAGTGACAGTAGAGTCCCTCATGTCATCCTCATCAGCTTCTTTGGGACTCTGAAACAGCAGACTGAATCTTCAGGAGCATAGAGAGTTGGACAAGCTGCCCACAGCCCCACAGAGGTGATGGAGCCCAGGGCTGCTGTCCAATCCCCTGTGGCCTCTGCTAAATGTTGCCTCTGCCCAGGAAGCAACCGTCTGAACACCAGATGACACACATCCTCTGCTCTGGAGCCATTTTTGCCTTTGTCCAAGAAGATGCTTCTTTGTCCAAGAAGATCTGAGGACATCTTTGCAAATCCCATCCTTCCTCCTCTCAGAAGCTGCAGGCAGCCAGAACCTCCTATGCATTCCTGAGACTCTTGTAAAACACAGCACACATTGCTTTCCTTTAACAGCAGAAATGTATTTTTGCACAGTTTTGGAATCTAGAAGTCCCAGGTCAAGATGCCGGGAAGTCTGGTTTCCAGTGATGTTTCTCTACCTGACTTGAGAGGGCTGCCTCCTGGCTGTGCCCTCCTGTGGTCTTTCCTCTGTGTTCTGCATGGAGAGGGAAGAGTCACTGAGTCTCTTCTCATTCTCAAAAGGACACTAGTCCTATAAGATTTCAGGCCTATCCTTTATGACTTCCTTCAACCTTGACTACCCCCTTATAGGCCCTGTAAATATATTACAGTCACCTCGGGGGGCTTAGGGCTTTCATATAGGAATTGGGGGAGGGTGCAATTCATTCCTCAAGGGCTCTTTGATGCAAACACATCCCAGCCCAACCCAAGCCACACTGCAAAGAGCCTGCAAAGAGCAAAAAGCTGGGCACCCACTGTGAGCTGTGTGAAACCAGCCATGGGGCAGCTGCAGGATCATCAATCACCATGATGCCACAGGGTGGGAAAAGATGAGCCTCAGACAGCACCAAATATGAATGGGGAAACTGACATGTGATTAAACTAGGATCCTTCACTGATAGCTGCGGCCACGCTGAGTGTGCAGTGAGCTCAGTTGGCCTTGGGTTAGCAGACCCTCTGGGGCACCTGCTCTTCCTCTTGCCGAGGTTAAAGGACTTTCCTTCCACTGCACAGCCCTGGTCATCCCAGCATTGGGAGGGAGGGAGGGAGGGAAGAGAGGAGGGTGCAATTGGACCAGTGCAGGGCCTGGGAACTGTTGGGGGTAAATAGCATCAGTCACCATTTCAAGCTTCCTGGGCCCTGTTAACAATTAATAATAATGAGAGCCCTGCATGCACTTGCTACACTTACTTCTGATGTGTTTTCCCATTTGCATCTATCAAGCAGGGAGAACAGAGAGCAACAGTTTCTGGAGCAAATAAATAAAAGGACAGAGAGGGAATCATGTTTTCATCATTCCTCCAACCAAACTTGAGCACCTATTAGTGCCATGATGTTCACAAAGTGAGAGACGTCTCATGTGGTCTCTGCCTTCATGAGGCTACCTCTTCAGGGAGTCTTAAATAAGATACTTTCAGAGTGATGAAAGCTGGGCAGGAAAGTACTTAAAGTGATGCAAGCAACTTCAGATGCATTGGTCAGAGAAGGCCCTGAGGGGGAAGGGACCTCCGAGTTGAAATCCTGAGGTAGAAGCAGCTGGCTGTGGTGGTGTGGGAAGGAGGCTCCAGGCAGAGAAAACCACAGGAACAAAGATCCTAAGTGATGGTTGAGTAGAGGGAAGGAGACTGGTGTGGCTGACTACAGAGCAAGGCAAAGTGACTTGGAGGAGGTGTCAGGAACAGGGGACATTACACGGCCTCACCAGGGTATTGATTTGAGGCATGTGAGATCCCTCTGTAAGCTTTTCAGTAGGAGAGCATGTAATAGGATTGAATGGAGATTTTAAGAGGCCCTGGGTGGCTTCTGTATGGATAGGATGGCAAGAAGGAGAGCAGGGAAAAGTGTCAAGGTCATGGAGGCTTGGTGCCACCAGTCACCATTACTGCCATCAATCCCATCAACACTGCTCAGTGAGTTACTTGAGGCCTGTGCAGGCCTTCATCTTGAATCACCGTGTAATGAACAGCTACTCTGGAGAGGCTAGAGTCACCTGAATTGGGTCAGCTCTGGGGAACTTGTTAGAAATTCACGCTCTCAGAGCAGGGCCCTGTGTGCTGCAGGGGACTCTGATGTGCCACTAGAGTTGGTGGACCAGAGGTACATGCTTGTCTTCAGAATTCCTAAAGGAATGCATGGCCCTTGGGCCCAGGAGGAGCCCACCTAAACAAGGTGTCCTGGAGGCATCAGTTTCACTGGTGGGACTGACATCCTTCACTTTAAATGCAATCTGTCCCCTTTCCAAGCCCAAGACCAGCTCCAGGAAAAACTGCACATGGCGGGATAGATTCCCAAGGCAGACATGGCTGACCATGCACCTACCAGGTTTCACTGAAGAGAGCGACCCAGGGGAAGGCGCATCCCCAAGTGAACTCTGGGGTCCCTACAGGATTCAAGGTCAAGGAACTTCCAGGAACCTTGGCTCTGCACCATTTCTAACAGGGAAATTTGCTGATACCCCCACCAACCTCATGGAGGAGGAAGTTGCCTGACTCTATGGACTTGTTACTGAAAGACAGAGTACAAAAAACAAAACGGTTGGCCTCATCTGGATACAGCAAGAGCAACAGTTGTCGGAGGCGAGGCCTGGGAGGGCAGTCTCCAATGATTCTGGATCCCAGGTGGGAGGAGAGGTGAAGAACCCACTTGAGAGAGCTGGAACCAGGAGAGGGGTACAGCACCCAAATGCAGCTGGGTGGCATGTGGTGAGGGCCAGCATGGGCACTCCTTGGCATAGGCCAACTCCTATTGGGTACCACAATAGAGGCTCAAGGACTGTAGAGTAAGTGGTAAGAGATGGGGACAGAAGCCTGCTGTGAGGAACAGACTTGGAATCAAGAAGGATTATGGACATTGTACCATTATGTGTGATAATTATAATGATTGTATAAGGATTCATAGGATAATCATGAGGTAAATATAGCCATCCTCAGCTCATTTCCAGGCTCTGCCCTGGTTCATTGTGCAGCTCTAGACAAGCCCCTTCCCTTCTCTGGGCTTTGGTTTTCTGATCTGTAGAAGGAACTGACCTGGCTCCTGTTAAGCGCTGACAACCTGGGAATCTCCATGCCTGGAAGGAGGCTTCTGGGGCTCCGGCTGCTTCTTGCATCTAGGAAAATGGCCACACATCAGCCCCACTGAGCTTCTTTCAGCTTTTTGGCCATGCTGTGTGTCTTGCTACCTCAGGATCTGTAGAAGGAACTGACCTGGCACCTGCTAAGCGCTGACAACCTGGGAATCTCCATGCCTGGAAGGAGGCTTCTGGGGCTCTGGCTGCTTCTTGCATCTAGGAAAATGGCCACACATCAGCCCCACTGAGCTTCTTTCAGCTCTTTGGCCACGCTGTGTGTCTTGCTACCTCAGGACCCTTTGCACCTGCAGTTTTCTGTTCCTAGAAACCTCCCAAGATTACACCAGATATGATATTGTACATACTCATTTTTTCCTCTATTTCCGACAGAACCTAATACAGTTTGTCCCTTGGTGTTTCTTTTTCTGGCTCTTTGATTTGTGTGTACCTCTTCCACATGGCTGTAAGCTGGTAAATCCAAGGCCTCTGTGTCTTCTTTTCCCACTATT
This sequence comes from Dolichotis patagonum, assembly GCA_004027295.1. NCBI lineage: Eukaryota > Metazoa > Chordata > Mammalia > Rodentia > Caviidae > Dolichotis > Dolichotis patagonum. Next base: position 29,410 of record PVJX010008634.1, read on the forward strand.
CCAGCATTCCACCCAATCCTGCCCTACAGCAGGCATTCAGTAAATACCAAAGCATGAACCAATGAATTAAATGATGGCCATGAGCTTTATTATTTTAAGCCACAAAGTTTCCTGGAAAAGTTGCAGAATCCACATGTGACCACCACAGAAAAGGAAAGCTGAGGGGCCACCCAAAACATGTGGAACTCTCCCCCAGCCATGGCATTCAGCTCTGGGTGCTGAACCCCTGGGGTGCAGACCTCTGGGAGGTGGCCTGATTCTGGGTGGGACCTGTCGAGGTCTTTACCCTCTGAGCCAGGGCCAAGGCACTCTGTGAGCTGCCTTAGCACAGAGGCCACTTTAGTGTTGGCAGACAGAGGCACCAGCAGGGAGTCTATCATAGGCCAGTTCACCAGGATCACTGCCACTTTTAGAGTTTGGAGAGATAGAGCAATGTTCCCAGGCGCACTAGTGGATGCCTGGGACTCACACAGGTGCACTGACAACAATACTCACGCCAAAAAACCACGGAATGTGCATGGCACCCCTACTGATCACTCATACACAATTCTGGCGTGTCCACACAAACACAACAAGCTGGTGCCCACACAGGAGTCAGGATTACACGTAGTGCTCCCACAGCTGCGCACCCACAGGTTAATATAAAAAGCTCCACCGCAGGCACATGCGCAGTGCAGACCTCACCCTGGGCAACCTCTGGGTCTTGGGCTTCCCCAAGGAACCGCCTTCAGGACTCCTCCTGAACAGCCACATGGAGGGCCCTGCCTTGCTACTACCCTTCTCCCATGCCACCCCGCACCCCACCAAGCGACCCACACCTTCCCAACTCTCGCCCAGGTACCCAGGGTGGGAGGAAGGGGAGAGATGGTTTCCAGAGCGATTCAGTGCCAGCCTCCCCTGCTCAGAGCTGTCCTCTTTCCTTCCCTAGACTCTGCCAACAGCTCCCCGCGAAGTGGCCGGGGCGCCACCTGGTGGTCACAGTCCGGCATTGCTGGCAGCAGGAACCTAGAAGGTTCAGGCCTTTCTCCTTCCCTGGGCTGGGTCCCCTCAAGGTCCCTGTTGGCTTGTGTCCTCCACAGGGAAGTCTCCAGGCCCCTGTCGCACAGCTGGGACTCAGAGCCCTCTGCCGCTCTCATTCTGTTTTGGCACCAGGGCAACAGAGAAAGGAGCAACCAGGTCAAAAATACCCGCATCTCCGCTGGGGCTGAGGGCAGCTGAGGCCTCTCCAGGCCCTGCATGGCCTCTTCCTGTCCTTCCACAGAGGGTTGGAAGACTTATTTGTTGAACTTGGGACTGGATCAAGATCACTGCTTTGGTGGAGCAGGGGTGCTATCCAGTCCCGGAAGAGTGTTTGGAGTGGGCGACTCGGAGTATGAAGCCATCTCAGGTTTCTGGGGGCGCCTTGTGGGACAGGGGTGCACTGGGCACAGGCAGGGACACTCCCCCTAACCCAGGACCACTCCAATGCCTGGGCATCAGGGAGCTCTTCAGAGTCCCTCAACAGTCAGTGCCGAGGCTCCAGGCCCTCTCCACAGTCCGCTGTTCCTTGGGGTCTGACAGCGCAGCTAATCTCAGCAGAGCAAGATGACATGTGGAAGGCGAGGGCCGTGGGGACTTCTCCCACATTTTTGACACATGTGTTGTATGAAAGGTTTATTTTAAAACTATACGATTTAACTGGGCGTGGTAGCACCACCTATAATCCACCATCCAGGGACACTGAGGATCTCCGGGAATGCAAGGCCAATTTGAATTACATAGTATATTCAAGGCCAGTGTGAAGTACATAGTAAGACCCTGTCTCAAATATATATGTGGTATTTAGCAATTTCTTGAACTAAAACATAAACTGGAATACAAATTTATAAGATGAGTTTCAGTGACAACAACACCTCACAGGACTGAGTGCAGAGAAAGTGGGATTATTGGGATGCAAAGAAAAAGTAGAGAGTTTTGACAGTGGAGCGGTTATTGGAGCTATGTCTGGAGGGATGAGAAGGCCCCACACCTTGCCTTCCAAAACCGGGGAGGGAAAGTCCTGGAGAGGGAAGGTCACAAGCAACAACTCAGAGGTGAGAAACATTTGGAGAAGCACCTGGCACTTGGCATGTTTAGAACAAAGACTAGGGGTGTGATGAAAAGAATCATTTAATGACCATGTGGATGCAGGGAGGAATAAGAGGGAGGCTGGATGGATGGACGGACTGGTCAGTGGATGAAGGGGTGGGTGGATCCAGGGATGAGTAGGTGAGTGATGGATGGGTGGATAAATGGTTACATAGGTAAAGAATGATGGGTGAATAGTGTGGGTGAGTGGATGGATAGGTGAGTGGGCCAATGGATAGGTGAATCAATGTGAGGATAATTGCCAGGAAGATGGAAAAGGATCAACATCCCTAAGTGGGGAAGTGGCCTGAGCAGCCACGCTGGATGTTGCAGCCTTGTATTCACAGGAGTTTGAGTGCTGGAGGGATATTCTCAGGGCTGAGGCCCCACCCTTGACTTTCAATATGATGTGAGTGTCTCTCCTTGCTCTTATTCTTGCTCCTCTCCTTGTTATTCCTTGTTACTTTAGGCCCAAGTCACCACAATGACAGAGTGTAGCTCTGTTGTCTGGCTCTCACTTCAGCCCTAGAGAGACCCTAAGTTCTGGAGCCCTCTGCATCGTGAGAGCTGTGACATAAAAGGATTCTTTATGGGAACCTGGGGAGACCTATGGCTGCAAGGAGGCTGAGAGGTATGGCTGTGGACACAGAAAGTGCAGCCACTTGCTAGACTGGAGAGGAAGGGCAGAAGGAAAGAAGGCCCCATAGGTGCTTCCCAACAAGGGTGATGGAGAGGCAGCCAGCACTTCAACATGATGGTACCCAGGAACCTGCATGGCAGTGCCAGCAGGCAGCTCACCCAGAGCAGGGAGCCTGCAGTGCTCCCTGGATGGACACGCTGACCCTCCCTCAGCTCACTGCAGGCCTGGAAGCACCTGCCAGTGCAACCCCTGATGGTGCATGTCATACACACCACTTCAGTGTCCCCTCTGCCAGCTGCTTCTCAGCCTTGGTAATCTGGCAGGGTCTCCCTCAATGGGAGAAGAGATTGAGGGCCCCTCTGTGGAAATATTCCAGAGTCACCTTGTTGTACTCTCGCTGGACCACCACCTAGGGAAGCACACAGTGCTCCTCTCAAACCCCAGCACACCATGGGCCCTCCCAGCTCCCCCACTACAGCCTGACACACAATGTGGCTCACTGAGCAGGAGCCAGGAGCCGAGAGGGCAGGAGCAGGGTGTCAGCTGCAGCTTTGCCACCTGCTCAGTCCATGACCTATCTATGTCTCAGTTTCCTCTTCTGCAAAAGGAACTCTTTCCCTTCCCTGGTTTTTCTGGCTGAGATAATAATCTCGGTTACGACAGAGACACAGGTCTTTCCCCATGAGACCCAGGACAACTCCTCCTTCTTAGGGTCTTTTCCTGCCCCATATTCAAAGGATATAAAAGGGAAGCAGAGACATACGGAAAAGGGAAGGGAAATTATCATAGCTCCCATGGCCTGAAGTGAGCCCCTCACATGGACTTACCATCTCATCAAGTCTTCACAACAACTCCATATGGTGGATTTTACCATTTCGCCTGTGTCATAGGGAAGGAAACTGGTTGGAAGCAGGTTCACAAGGGCCATATAGCCATGAGGACAAAGAATGGAAGGAAGGATGATAGATGGCTGGCTGGCTGGCTGGATGGATGGATGGATGGATGTGTGTTTGCATGGGTGCATGGCTGGATAAATAAAGGAAGAAAGGTAGAAAGTACAGAACAGCACATATGGTTGATGAAAGGAAGAAAAGGAGAAAGAAGAAAAGGAAGGAAGGGAAGAAACTCATGTATGTTGGGCACCTGTAAAGAACGAAATCATCTGCTCCATGATTTCCCATTTGTTAGCAGTGGTACTTCCCCCAATGTACAATCAGATAAAGTACTTCATTATCCTGTTATTGAAAAGGAAGCAGAAACTCCAGGAGGAAGTTCCGAGCCACTTTGGAGACTCACCTGCAGGCAAAAGGTGAATATGTCCCTAGTACAGCCAGGAGGGTGGGTGCAGAGAGCTAACCCCAGCCCCATGCATCTGCTTCCACAAGACACAGAGCCAATTCCCAAACTGGTTCTCCCCAAACACATGCACCATGCAGTGTCTGAGTGTGCAAAGGGTTACACACTCCAGACTCTTGGAGAGTCCCAAGGACTCAGCTTATTGGAGATGCTGAAAAATCCTCTGGAAAGAATCATGGAAATGGAGTCCATCACTTCTTCATTCAGCCAGCTTATTTGTACTCAGAATACCTTGGAATACCCGCCAGCACCTTGTGGCATCGGGATTCTGCCCTACTCACTCTGGAGGCACTGCCTGTGCCACCTCCTCTGCTCCATATAGGAAGCCTCAGGAAATCTCTGGGCTGGTGGCCACTGCACCTCACACCTGCCGAGGTTGTTGAATGAATGAGTGAACACCATTGGAGCCATTGTGCTGTGTGTGGGCGGAGGCTGTTGAGATGAATTAATTTCAGGGTGTTTCAGTTGGGTTCTGGGAGCAGGATGGGCAGGTGAGGCACCTGCAGCTGCTGCTTCACGTCACCAATGCCTGTGGAACTGGGAGAGCCTCAGTCTCCGGGATCTCAGGGCTGCTCCCTCCTAAGGCTGGAGAAATTCACAGGAGGAAAGTCCAGCAACCCTGGTATCACAGGGCTGCACACTCCTCCCTGGGTAATATGGACTCAGACAGCCTGATCAGTACTGGTCTGGAGGCTCACTGTGCTTACTTTGTAAATAAAGAGCAAATACACACACAAGTGCACACACACACCCACACACACAGCTGTGGGTCCACACACACCCAGTCGTGCCATCTGAGAGTCGTTGCCCATGGTCAGATGCGGCTGTAGCTTACCTGTTTTGGACAGAAGGTCTGATGCACTCCTGCGTGTTTAAAGGATTGTGAAGGAAAAGCCATCCCACACCTGGGGTCAAGATCTCCAAAGAGAAGAAGGGTGGAAGTTACAGAATTCAAAGCAAGAGTTCACCAGAGCCAGGCGGGACCACTGGCTGAGAGCTGGCTGACACTTGAATGGGTGCACAGGGGACAAAGCCAGGGCCCTGTGCCTGTGAGCCTGTGAGGCTTTCACTCACTTTCGGACCAATATCAAGTTCCTACCAGGTGCCAACCCTACTGCAGCCCAGCACCTGGGGATTCCGCAGAAAAGCAAGCCAGGTAGACATGTGGAGTTTACATTTCAGCAAGGAGACAGGCATAAACAAGCAAGCAAACAATTTTCTTTATACAGGAGTTTGTACTATTACATGAAGAAATTAAAGCATTACCAAAAGACACCATGACATCTTTACATATAAGGTGAATGTTTAAATGTTCAAAAGTTACTGTCTAGCTGAGCTTTGTGGTTGCCTAGATGTCCTGAACTGATACAAAACATTTACTTTTCATGGTCATTTTTATTTTGGAGAAGACACCGAGTCACATGGTGCTAGACCTGGTGAATAAGGCAGATGAGGACACACAATCATGTTTTCACTTGACAGAAATTGCTGTAAATACTTTGAATCAATTCAGGACAATGAGGCAGCTAGAAAAAGACACTCATGAAAGAAGACTTTCAGAACTGTTTCAGAAAGTGGCAAGAGCAATGCGATGAGTGTGCTCAGAGAGGAGGGGGATTAATGGGAATGTGTCTTTTACTGTAATACATTTAAAAATGTTTTTTTTTAATTCACCATATTGCTGAGAGTGGGCAATAGGGAAGGACAGGGCCCACTTCTGGTGCCACTGGCCTGCTGCTCTGCACCTCTCACCTTGCTCTTCTAGGTCACAGAACAGGTCACAGAGCCTGGTCAGCTGCATAAGGGCCACTGAAGGGCTCTCCTTCAAGTCCTGTGAAGACAGGTCTCCTGTTATTGTCACACTAAGACTGTAAACCTCTAGGGAGGGCAGTGAATGCAGTGTGTCACCCAGTGTCTGATGTGCTGAGCTCCATCCCTCCAGGTGTTTAGCAGAAGGAAGAGCTTCCTGGATTAGAGTTGGCCAGAACTCCACCCCTGGCTTGTGTGCAATCTCTGCGGCTTCCAAGCTGGTGGCTTTCAGAGACTTGATTTTCTCACTTGTAAACAGAAGCAGTCCTCACCTCAGAGGCATCTGTGAATGTAAAATTAGCTTCTGGGTAGAAAGAGCATAGCATTATTGACAGGTTTTTCCTCATGTGTCAGTTCCTTTGGGGCTGGACAGCGCCCCCTTGTGTTCTTTTCACAAACCCACAATTCAAGCTGCCTGCTTTAAGCTCATGGGCAAAGGCTCCTATCAATGGTCAAAAGGTCATTCCTCTTGTCCCTTTAGCTCTGCCCCTATTGAATTCCAAATAAAATACCCGCGGTTTTCCCTGAAGCTTCTGAAAGGTGCCTGCATCTCTTCAGCAGCCCTCCTGTGCCCTCAAGGAAGGCCTCTTTCCTTCTTCCTGTTACCTCTCTTTTTCTCCCTCACCCTGTGAGAAACCAGACAGTTGGTGCCCTGTTACACTGGAGTGCATGGGGAGCCCTTTCTCCTGCGGGTTCTATCCCCAGTCGCAGCTCCCCGACCAGGCCACCCTCTCTTTTGCTCTTCTTTCCTCTCTTCTGGGGAATTTCTGCCACTACAGTAACCCCACACCCGCCCGTCCTCATCTCTCCAGGTTCTCACAGATGAGCCAACTCTCACTCAGGGTGCCTGTATCTTAAGTCATAGCCTGCACCAGGACCCTCCCTCTCTCATCCTCCTGGACTTCATTTCCCCTTGTGTCTCCCCTGGTAACCACTAGTGGCCACAGTTGTGGGGACCCATACCCAAACCCAGCCCTGCGGTGAATAATTACCAAGTACAGGTCGGGACCCCATTTTTGTCAGCCTTGGCCCCAACTTCTTTCCTTAGGTCTAACTAAACTTAGGACCTTTCCCCAGGCACCTAACTAAGCTCATTCGAGCTCATGTATGGGCGACTCTTCCTGTTACACAATCTGCATCTTCCCCTCCTCTTGCTGATTATATTCCAGTATTTTCCTTTCTTTGACACCTGATATGTCAGCATGCTCACATTTGTCCCCCTCAGCCTTCAGGGGAACATCTCCTGAACCTCCTATGTCTCCAAAATTCTTGGAAGCCACTCTCATGTTATGGTGCCTTCGGCAGCATCCTTCAGCCTCAAAGATGCAGGGTTTGGCTCCTTATCTCCTTTGTATTTGACGTCTTGAGCCCAGTTTTTGGACTTACTTCCTGAGGTACCCAGTTCTACAATCTCCACTACTTCTGTAAGGCAGTACTACAAGAAAGAAAGGCAGACAAGATTTTCTCATACACATTATGAAAGATTAGGAATCCATCAAAATGCCAACAGTAGTTACATCTGGTTAGTGGGGCTCCAGTAATGAATTAAACTTTATACTCCCTCTCCAGATTTCTCTTTGAACTGAATCACAATGATTCATGAGCAGGTAAGTAAAGTAACTAAATTCAATTTTCTCAGTGACAAAAATTCCTTACAATTGGCAAGGACCACAAATCACAAAACATCAAATCAAAGATATATAGCAATAATTCAGCTAAACCTGGGATGGTTTATGAGTGATGGTATAATATAGTTAAAAGAAGCTCATCAAGAAGAAATATTTTAAACAATTTATAATACCATAGCTTTAAAGCCCAAAGCAATAATTAAATTTTATAAGCAATATTGTTTTTAAAAATTAAAGACCTTAATTACTTTAATATCTTTACTTTTATTTTCACTGTAAATTCCTTATCAACACTTATTTCCCTTTTCCTCTAGTGGCAGGAAAACCTAGTTGAGGCCACTTAAAAATACATATCTGAGGCCACGTAAAAATAGAAAAATATGCATAAAATAATAGACACAAGGATTGTTTACAGTTAGGCTGTGCTTTGCCTTGGCAGGCTAGCAATCAATTGGCCTTATTGCCTTGCCATTACAAGAGCAAAGTGTTTCCTAGCTATCTCCAGCTACCAAACTTTCAAAAAGAGTTTCAATAGTTCAGGTAAATTAGACAAGGCTTCCTCTTTTAAAGAACTTCCTCTCTTTGTTAGCTGAATAACTGACAACCAAATATACACATGATGAAAGGTTAGTGCTCTGAAGAGTAAGTGTTCTACTGAAATCTAACAAGGGCATTTACATTTAAAGGTATTTAAAGTGTATTTGCAGCACACATTTTTGTTTCTGTTGACTATTTTAAGACTGAATAAACACACCTTTTCATCAAGTATATCAGAGAGCTCTGTCAGCCAGACACAGAGACACTGAAAAGCTGCCACTGTCATGGAGTGCAGATCCCCAGAGTGAAGAGGAGCAGGCCAGCTGCACTGGAACACGCTGTAGCTGCACACAGAACTGATGGCTCACTTCCAGTCTCCTGAGTCCACCACCACCCTCACCTGAGCATGTTCATTTGGGGAATAGAATCAATTAGCCAGGAACTGCTGCAACAATTTCAAAGCATATGCATCAAGAATACATCACAAAAGCCTTTGCATTTCAATATTTATATATGTGATATTATACTCCAAAAAAAGTAGTGGCAATTTTCAAATCCTAAAACAGTATTTCACATTAGCATGGTTTTTCATGCCCTCAGATCCAAACCTATTGGGAACACTGATTCATCTTTGCCAAAGACTGAAAGACTTCTTGGCAAGGGAAGAAGTGCGCAAATTTAATCATCTCTAACACAACCTCACTGTGATGCTCTACCTTCCACACAAAACACTGTGCATACACATTGCATGTATTAAGATAGTGACCGTATGTGTGCATCACCTCAAAACTTTCTTCATGTAACTTTGGATTCTTCCTCCTATTCCTCTTTGCAACCTCTAAGCAGCTACTGAGCTGCTACCACTATAGACTAGGTTGCATTTTCTAAAGTTTACATAAAATCATACCAGCATGGACTTGAAGGGGAGGCTCTCACTTCTCTCTTTTCTACTTGACACAATAATGTGCATAGTTATCTACAGTTTTATCTATTGCTTATGTGTTAATTTTTATCTGCTGCACAATATTCCATTGCATGGAAAGTCCATGGTTTATTTACTCAGAACCAGTTAATGGATATTTAGGTTGTTTCCAGCTTTTGTATATCACAATAAAGCTATGATCAACATTCACATTCAAGTTTTTGAACGACTATATGCTCTCATATCCTGGGAGAGGAATGACTGGGTTATAAGACAGATACGAATGTTTAAGTTTTTAAAGAACTGCCAAACTGTTTTCTAAAATGGTTATTCCAGATAACATTACAATCAAAAGTTCCTCTGCTTCCTACTAGCAGTTGGTATAGTCAGTCTTTTTAATTTTAGCGATTCTACTACATATGGAACAGTAGCTCACTGTCGTTTTAACTGCATTTCTAATCCCTAATGATATTGAACATGTTTTCATGCGTTTCTCACCTGTTTATCTCCTTTAGGATTTTTTTCCAAATCCTTTTCCTGTTTTTTAACCTTTTTTGATAGCACTGGGTTTTATTATGGAGGGGTTTTCTTCACTGGTGGTTGCTCTGCTTTTATAAAGATTTCATTAAAAGTTTTTAGAAACAACATCCAGACACCAGGTCCAGCTGCCAGGAAGTCCTCTGTAAGCAGTGGCTAGAGAATGGCACATGGCTCTGATTTCTTAGGTTTCTGTGCAGAGATGAGGGTGGTGGATAGTACTGAAGCTCATCTTTTAGGTCCACTGTGATTAAGTGGCCATGCAGGACCTTGAGGTCAATGTTCCACTTCACACCAGGACAGCATGGTCTTCACTTAATGCCTAGCACAGCCCTGTGAGCAGCACATAGCACACAGTGGTACAAGTACAAATTCCTTAGGAAGAATGTGGTCACTATATATATGTACAATGTCCTGATGAAATAAAAATAAAAAAGAAGCAAAGTCTTTTTACTGTTTGTTTATAGATGAATATCCAAAGATTCCAGCACCACTGATCAAAACCACTATCATTTCTCCTTTGAATTACATTTGTACTTTTTAAAAAAAGAAATCAAATGAATGCATATACACGGATCTGTTTCTGAACTCTCTATTCTGTTCCAACCTAGTTGTCCAAACCTATTTCACCATCAGATTGGTTTGATGTTTTGGTGTTTACATTTTGTTTTGTTAAGCAAGGCCTTCCTACACATACACTCCAGGGGGTCTGGAACTCGTTAGGCACCCCAGGTTGACCTTAAACATGGCAGCCTCCAGCTTCAGCCTCTTGAATGCTGGGGTGATTTTTTTGATTACTGCAGCTTTACAGTCAGTTCTTTATGATTTTCCAGACAGGTTCACAGCAGTGTTCCATTGAAGGATTTCTGTTCATGATTTAAACGGTAGCATCTCAGAAGGTAGTGTGTGTATGTCATCTTTTGCTCACAAGTTATTTTACATATTTAGTTTCATGTGATCCTCTCAATGAAATTCTGTTGTTACATGCAAAACAACTTTGCTGATTTTACTAATTAAAAACAGACCTTAATGAGAATTTCTCAAGAGGAATCCTAGTGTAGTACATTGCCGGTGGGAATGCTAAACGATTTACTAGCAGTGGAATACAATTTGGCAATTCTTTGAAGAGTTAAAAATTATTATATACATTACAATTCACTAAACTCAGTATATACCTCAAAGATTCCAAAACTAGTCATGAAATACATGTACACACGTGTTCAAGGCAACACTCAGTAACAGAAGTCTAAAGATGAAAAAATCTCCAGTGTGCAGCAAATTATGAATGAACAAAGTATGGAATATACATTCAACATGTATCATTCAACCATAAAAAGTAATGAAATTCTGACAAATTCTACAAAAGGAGTAAAACACAAAAAATATATTAAATGGAAAAGTCAATCACAAAAAAGGTCATGTGCTGTATTACCCCATTTCTGTAAAATGTCTAGAAGGGGCAACTGGCTATCTCTAAAAAGTGGGCTGGCAGCGGCTGAGGTGGGAAGGAGTGGGCAAAGAAGCACTGCTTAACAGGTACAGAGTTTTCCTTTTGAGCTGATGAAAACACTTTGGAAAGACAGTTGGTGGTTGCATGGCAATATGAGTCTACCAGATGCTGCTAAATTATTCATTGTAAAATTATTAATTTTGAGCCAAGTAGAGTAGTGCAGTCTTGTAATCCAGGCAATCAGAGTTCTGAGGCAGAAGCATTGCAGCTTTGAGGTCAGCCTTGGCAACTTAGCAAGTTCAAGTCTACCCAGGACAACATGGTGAAACTGTGATTCAACAAATCTAAATGCATAAACATTATAAAATGGTTAATTTTATATTATATGTGTTTCACCTTGAAGGGAGGAATGGAGGCAAGGAATTCAAGAGAGCATTCAGTGTTCAGCTCTAAGGTTCCACAAAATTGAAGTGATACCTGTGAAAGAAATCTGAACTGTCCATTTTCAATTATCTCAGATAATGGAAGACAGTAGTCACAAGTAATCCCAACTAGCATACTTGAGAACAACCATTCTGTATAAAATCAACATGTTCATAGGATAGTGGTATGCAGTGTGGAATCTCCTTCTGAAGGTGGTAGCCACACTAAATTCCCTATTAGTTGTTTGGGAGTCCTGTATCACACTCATTGTTTTGTTGGGTTTGGTTCTATTCTGTTTTGTTTGGTTTTGTGACATCCAGTGGCATGTGCAACTATTTCAAAGAGAGCAACATATATTATGGTAGCCATTGGGGATTTACTACTGTCTTGTTTTGAAGTCTTTTATTGAATTCATTGTTTTCTTTTTATTGGTTCTATTCTGTTGTGTCTGTTAAATTTTTCCTATGTGTGAAGGATATCTGCAGCTATTTGGAAGACAACAAGAGGCATTATGGTAACCATTGCTGATTTTACATAGTTTTGAAATCCTGTAGGACTTCCACCAGTTTCTTTTCATTGGTTTTATTCTGATCTACTTTCCTTAGTTCTATCTGCTTTAAAATAAAATAAACAAAAACTTAAAACCACCAGGTACCCTACTATACTCAAATAAATAGCAAATATTAGGTCTCATGTAATTTTAGAGCAAAATTATTCATACTCTTTGAACGTATTTTTACTCAAAAGTTTTTTGTAAACTTTCAAGACAGAATCTTGTTATGCAACCCAACCTAGCCTGAACTCACAACATACTCTAGGCTGTCCTCCAACTCATTATCCTGCTCTCTCAGCTTCCCAAGTGCTAAGATTACAGTACTGGGTCAACACACTCAGCTGAATCTATTTGGTAAAAATTCAATTCACTTTGGAAATTTGTAAAGTTTCTTTTTTTTTTTTGTGGTGCTGGGGATTGAACTCACGACCTCGCACTTGCCAAGCAGGCGCTTATGCCACTGAGCTAAATCCCCAGCCCTAAAGTTTCATTCAGAAACTTAATGTGATACAATTTGATACAAACTGAATATGGCCAGCACTGCAATTCCTACCCCAAGGAGTCAAAACATGCAGAACAAACAGCCATGGTACAAAGCTGTTGGGGTAAAATAAAAGGAACATCCTCCCAAACTTGGCGAGTCCAGACAGGAGCTCTAGAGCTGCCAGTGATATGCACATGTCTTGCTGCCACATGGAGTTGAGACTTTGGCTGACAAGATGAATGCTGCCATTCAGGAGCCCAGCAGCTGAATCTGGATTAAGAGCTAGGATATCACCCCAATTCCACATGCCACAGGGAGGGAAAACAACTAAGCACTGGGAATAAGAAGCACAGCATTCCCCAGGCACTGACCACAGTGCCACAGTGAGCACGCTGGGCACCCACACAGTGCCATCCATGCTCCCTGCCCACTGGCCTGAGCCCCAGTGAGGCTTGACTGACAGAGCACAAGGAGTCCCCTGCAGGGCCAGGGCAGCTTCTACCTCCCAGCCCACAGATTTGCACATAGACAACCACAGGTCTTGGCAGCTTCAATATCATTCTTGCAATGCTGCACAACTTACAATCTCTAAATTAACAACTCACACAGAGTTACATTTCAAAATAGAACCATAAAGAAAGGGCTATCAAGCATTTCCATGGAATTTTATAAAGGGAAAAAACGCAACTTTCATGGCCTCCTCAGATGCTGGGAATTACTTTATAGCATCTGTTGAAATTACTTGTAGAGTTGAAAGCATCAAAAATCACATGCAATGCCTTTTCAAATCCATTTTAACATGTAACTCTCCAAGACTACTTTAACAGTTCTAAAAATATTAAATAAACAAGCCAGTTTTTATTTGGCTTCCAACTTTATACTTGAGTCATTATTACCTAACTAATAGTACATTAGAAGAGATTAGGACAAATTACACTGAATTTATAAAGGAAGCTTTAGGTACATTATAACTGTCGATCCTATCAGAGAGAGGGCAGTGACAACAGAAAAAGGAATGATCATTAAAGAGGCACATTCATGCAATACTAACACAAATCTGTAAAAATATTTTACGACATTAAAAACAGAGCTCCTTAACACCAGTTCAAAATGCTGAAACAAATAATAATCACTTCAAACATTTATTAGAACACATGCAGTCATGCAAACATCTTTAGTTTAAAAGTATAGAAAAATGAAATTTTTCAACCTACAGTATACTTAAGTTAACATACTCAGTGAATAAGATAACAATTTAAGTAACTACTGCATAGATACAATACTTACATGTAATAAATAGATGCATATTTACTTTATGCAGCTGACATCCTCAAGAATATTCACTGAAAAATTAAACCATAAAAAACATCACTTCTGAACTCATGAACATGGCTCAGTAAGACTCCAAATGATTAAAAAATTCACATCTAAGAAATTAAACACCATTGGAAGCTAGTTAGATAAATATTTTCAAATTCAATACACTGTTAGTATTCAAATATAAAAGTATAAATGTACCCAAAATTGACTCAAAGCATAAAACTGTAGCCCCAGGTAAAGGGCATTACTGCATAGAATGCTTTGCTGACAAATATTTTCATTGGGAAGGTAGAAAATTCACATATTTCCTTACTCTTGCTTAAAGTTTGTGCCTGAAGAATCTAATGATATGCACAGTAGGGTAGGTATACAAAGTTTAACATGGAGATAGTTACTCCTCCTCCCAGTTCTCCTCAACTGCGGACTCCATCACTCCCTTCTCCCCACACTGCAGTCACTAAATCGACTGTGTGCTAGCCCTGAGCATGGCTCCCATCTTACCTGACACATATCACCCACACCTGCCAAAGAATCCAGGAATCTTTCCAGACCACTCAGAGCAATCATCTATAAAATCTGCTAAACTACCCCCAAACATTCCACTGGGTTTAGTGAGAGACACGGCAGAATCATCAGGATCTGGACTTGGATCAATGAAGGGGAGAACTTAGTCCTCCAAGATCACAGGCTGAAAGGCAAGTTTAGCGCATAGCCATGTGCACACAGGTGTTTTGGGGAGTACTTGGCTGCATCCTATCCCATGAGCATGAGCAGAGGCCATGTGTGCTCATGTGAAGTTATGAAGTGGATCTCTCCTCATTCCACAGGCTGACATGGATATCCAATGGGATATTGAGGTGGTGATACTATGTGCCCCAGGCTACGTCATTTTTAAAACTTGCATTTTTCACCTTGATCCTTCTGGGGAAGTCAGATACCATGTTGTAAAGCATGTCGGCAGCCCTCGGGAAAGATCAGTGATGGGAGGGAGTGAATCAATTTGCAAACATCAAGATCAGATTGCTGTCTTGGCAAGGGGAAGTGAATTCTCAGAACTACTTAGGCCTTCAAATAGCATATGGCATCGTGACTAAATCCTCACAAAAAACAAAATCAGAAGCAAATAGCCCTGGTAAGCCAGTCTTGAATTCTTGACCCACAACAACTATCAAAGCGGGTCTGAATATATAGCTCAGCCCCACAACACCTGCCTGGTAAACTCCAGGTTATGAGCTCCATTCATGTACTAAACAACAACAAGAAAAACTATCAAAGATAATTAATATTTATTATTCTTTTCAGTTGCCATTTTGGCATAATTTTTAAATTAAATTGAATCATTTTATTTCTATTGTATTAAGGAGCCACTGATTTCTTCAGTATAAAGCAAAAGATGGGTCATAGGCTTTTCTTAGCAGAGGAGACCTCAAGGTGTGGAATCCTGACCCCTGACCTCACTTCCTTGGCAATGGATCCAAACAGAACTGAGAAAACTACCTCGAGGCTCCAACCGCAGAAACAGCCAAGTCTCGAGCTGACTTGGCCTGAGAAGGTTAACAGCCAGCATGATGACCTGCTTCCCCACTCTGCAAGCCCGAGGTCCAGACCCAGAGCATGGCCGCAGAAGGCAGGGCAGGGAGAGTCTGTGTCAAAGGCAGAGGAGATGCTTGACTCCAGCCAGTCACTGCAGGCCACCAGGGGAGACTGACTGGTCCCTCTCAGGCAACCCTGGGGCAGTGGACCCAACACTGGCCACACGAGAAACACCAAGTCACCTGCCTGACATCTCCTCAAGCCCAAATATCAATGGCACCCTAAAGCCGGAAATCCCAGCGCGAGTCCTACCTGGCCCAGAAACTCCCAGGAGCTCTGGACGGGTCTCCCCACATCCGGGCACAGAGCCCCCAGAAAGGGAAACCGGTCTGGGGTGGGAGACCCCAGTCACAGCCCAAGCCACCCTTAAAGTCCCAGTTTCGATCCACCGAGGTCCACCCACACTTGGGGATCTCTTTCCAGAGGGCCCTGAAAAAATCAAACTGCTGTGGTCAGTGCGAAAGCTCAGGGAGCACTCGCTCCCCGAGCCCTTCGTGTCCATCTTCCTGGGCAGCGAACCCTACTACGGGCCCTTCTTCCCCGGTACGTCCACGACCCACACCTCTATGCGGCAGGCCCTGAGGCTGGGGGGAGACATCGCCATGCCATGTTTGGAGACCTCTAGTTACTTGCTGGGCCTCTGCGATGAATTCAGACAGGTGGACTCATTAGAAAATATACAACTTTTCACCAAATATACTGTATCCGAGGAAGGAGATCCCAGGACCTCATCACCTGCCTGGGAACTGAAAGACACCTTTCGGTCTCCTGAGGTCAAGGGAGAGTCCCAGCTCTCCATCCACACATCGCCCTGCACTGCAGAGCAGCCCAAGAAGCCCAGCCCAGCAGCTGCCTCCGTCCAACATGGCACTGCCCCAGTCAGGGGAGAGCTTGGCTACGCCCCCGCCCACACCTTCAGAGCCAAGCGCTTCATGGGGCGAGTTCTCTGCGCTGTCTGCGCGGACCATGCAAGGGGATTCGGGCACAGGGTGTACAAGTACACCCACGGTCAACTGGTGGTGCATAAGAGGTGCCGCACACTTGTCACCATCCAGTGTGGCCAGCGTTGCTCCTTGCCATCGGAGTCCGTGATGCCTGAGAATGCACTACCCGGGGTTTCAGATCCCGCAGGTGCAGAGAGCTCGTGTCATCCTCCTAGTGTCCACGCTTCAGAACAGGGCACCGCAGACAAAGAGTCCACCAATGCCAATGAAAATGGCCAAGCCTCACCTGCTTTGGGCCTTGAGGACTTTTCTCTGCTGAGTGTGATAGGCAGAGGCAGTTACGCTAAAGTGCTGCTAGTCCAGTTTCGATACATGGGCCAGATATTTGCCATGAAAGTAGTAAAGAAAGGACGCGCCCACAGCCACCGGGCAGAGACCCAGAGGCGAGTGTTGGAGAAGGCGGTGCAGCACGCTTTTCTCGTCGGCCTGCACGCTTACTTGGAGACTCCAAGCAGAATGCTGTTTGTCCTGGACTATGTCAGAGGAGGCGACCTGATGTTCCATCTGCAGCGCCACAAAATATTGCCTGAAGCACACGTCCGCTTTTACTGTGCAGAGATCACGTTAGCCATCAACTATCTGCACAGGCACGGGATCCTCTATAGAAACCTGAAGCTGGATAACGTACTGCTGGACTCGGAAGGGCACATCAAACTCACAGATTACTGTGTGAGTAAGGAAGGACTGGGACCCAGAGACCTGACCAGTACCTTCTGTGGCACTGCTAATTATCTAGCTCCTGAGGTCATCCGAGGAGAACGTTATGGATTCGCTGTGGACTAGTGGGCCCTGGGAGTGCTGGCCTTCGAGATGATGGTGGGAGAGTCGCCCTTTGCAGTGCCTGAGCGCCCTGAGGCCTCCGAGCAAAAGTCCATTGCTCACCTCCTGCAATTAATAGTGAAAAACAACATTTCATTACCGTGCTGTCTGTCTGTGGAAGCTGCAAGCCTCCTCCACGGTTTTCTCCACAAGGACCCCAAGCAGCGCTTGGGTTGTCGCCCTCCAACAGGACTTGCAGATATTCAGCACCATCCCTTCTTCCAGGCTGTGGACTGGGACAGGATGGAACAAAAGCAGGTGGCACCTCCATTTCAACCCACAACATCTGAAAAATTCGGTTTGGACAACTTTGATTGTCTGTTCACTCAGGAACCTGTCCAGTTCACTCCAGAAGACAACCACCTCACAATGGACAGATCCGAACTTTCAGACTCTGAGTACATCTCTTGCCTGTCCATGGAGGAAGGAGAAGAATGGTGTGATCCTCATTTTCCAAAACCGCATTCTACTTAGGTGGCTGTTTCACACACGCAAAACTTGAACCAGCTTCGAGTCAGTGCAGCATTTCATAAGTGTTTGGAAGATAATATTAATTTATTGTTATAGTTACCTTTAGATGTGATCCTTGATTCTTATAGTCTATATAAGAGAATAGTTAATTTTTAGTTATTGTTATACATGTACTGTTTATGATTAGACTTAAGTAACAATGAGTCCATTGTTTGTGAAACAAACTTGTCAGCACATTGCATTTGTTGAGCAGAGATAGTATGTATGTTAGTTTGCATGTGTTTTAGGATTCAGGAAAATGATTCCCCTTTCAAGTAGAACATCATCAGCATGCTTGTTTCTCTCCAAAAGCTATTGCCTATACTTTTGCTCCCCAGTTTTTATCATCTTCAGGGAGAGCCAGAAAATAACAGCCATTTTGAACAGATCTGTGGAAAACATATGTACTGTACCATTATCTAGTTAGTTAAGGTTACTTTGTAGGATAACAGGAAATAAATAGTAGGAGTCATTTTGAGGCAGATCTCTTCAAACCCTTCTTATTAAAATGTGTGGATACCAATTTATTGCAGAATGTTCAGTTATAGCATTTCAGTTCAAGTACCATTTTTGAAACAAAGAACTTGAAAGGTAGCTACCATCATCTAAATAAGGTTCTTAAATACAAACATAGTACAATAATTTCTAGGTTAGCTCTCTACTTTTTAATTTAGAATGATTTAAATGTTGTAAGTATTAATTCAAATATATTTTTAACAGTAAATATTTATCTAAAAATATATAAATTTATAGGTTTATCTATGTTAGAGGTCCCATTTGATGAAAAAGCTCCCTTTCCCAAAGCTTACAGTCATATATTGCCTTTCATCTAATAGTGCAGTTGAAAGTCATGAAAGTATTCAAGCAAAATGTTTCTGTACAGTCACGAGTTCATTTCCAAGGTTTTGTATGTTTCTCTTAACACCTGGAATTTATTGTAAAACAAAAAGGAGTGTTCACAAAATACGCTTACAGAGAATTCTCTTTTGTCACAAATACCTTTGAGATCTTCCTTTTAAAGGTTCCTCTTCCCTGTGGGGCATTTCTCAACGCAGGAGAATCACAGAAGGAGCTTGTGTAAATTGGTTTTTACTGAGTCCACCTTACAATCCCTTTGGGCCTTTGTCCTTCATTTAGAGAAACACTTTCATCAAGTTATTCTTTTGTGCTTCAGTTAATTAGTGGAGAGTATACCCATGGTGTACAAACTTTAGATTGTATTAGGAGTGAATAAGAACCTTGTCAACATTTTTTATGAATTTTAAATGAATGACTGTGTTAGATACCTTCCCTGTCCATCTCCCCCTCAACAAAAGTAAGAAACATTTTAAACAAGCTCCTTGTGGGATTATCCTACATTCTGAAATGCCCCATAAGGAACAGCAACAGTTGAAAGCAAGATCACAAACGTTTTTCTGAGGGGACAGAATTCTCTGTAAGCACATGTTGTAAATTTTACTTATTGTTTTACAATAAGTTCCAGGTACTAAGAGAAACATACATCCCTTGCCAATGAACATGTGATTGTATAGAACTATTTTCCTTGGATATTTTCATGTCTTTCAAACTTAGCTGTTAGGAGAAAAGATAATGTATAATCATCACTTTTGGGAAAGTTCTATTTCAAATGAAATGGGACCTCCAACAAAGATAAAGCCTTACTAGTTTTGTAACATGGCTTTATAAAGAGTGGGCATTTTCTTCCATAAGGTTTTAACTCTTATTCAAGGAGCTCTTAGGTTTAAAAGTTTTTCAGGAGTAAGATTTACTGTGTATACTTTATACAGAATTGCAGTACAAATATGCTTGGAACTGTGTTCCATATTTACAGTCTTTAAGTGTCATGCCAGTTCTTTTCATGCTATACAGAAGACCTCTCATAAGGTAATAAGGCAGTATCCAGCCACAGTGGTTGGTATTTTGTGGTTCTAGGCAATAAATGAATTCGGCAAAGCTGGTCATCTGATTATATTTAGTATATGCAGCCTGAATTAAATTTCAGGTATCTCATTCAGTAACTGTACATTTACTTTATAAATCTGTTTTGTTTTCATTTTTGTCATGTACAGTACTGCTTTGGTCATCATAATGTGATATCCACTTCTGTACCATCTGTTGCATATTTTAAAAACCTATAAATAAAATACTTAATACATACAAAAAAGTCAAAGCTGTCTTTATTAGCAATTGACATCATAGTGTGAACTGTATATTCAAGTCTGCAAAAGGCAAAAACACTATTGAGTAAATCATGTTAGCATGCATTATTGGCATTTTAAAAATCAGTTTTATGAGACGTTGAGGAAAGAGGACCCTGCATGAGATCAGCCTGTGCAACTTAACAAGAACCTGATATAAGAAAGAAAGCTAGGAGAGAGGAAAATTGGAAAGACACAGGAAGGCAAAGAGACTGGGATATAAGTAGAACCATCCCTTTGATAATTTCTTCAAAAGTGAAAAATGCATGTGCAAGTTGACCCAATCATTCTGTTTCAAGATATCTAGTCAAGAGAGATGCAAGGATATCTATATAAAGACATATACATGAGTGTTGATGATTTCTTTGAAACAGTCCAAGTAAGTAAAGTACTACTTTTCTTCCCGTAAGCAATGTGGTAGAATTTCAGCTGTTCCATATTATCACCCACACTTGGCATCTTTAGTCATCTTGAATTTTAGTGTCTAGGTTGTTGCATAGTATTATCACTTTTTTAATATTATTTTTGACTAGTAGTGAATCATTTGTGAATTTTTACTTTTAAATGAAATAAACCTGACTTTTAAATAGTGGTAATAATCCAGCTATCTGTGAACAGGTGAATGAAGGAACAAATTATATCTTATCAATATACAGGGATACCAGTAATAAAAAGGGAGAAACTTCTTCCAAGCAAACACTTGGGTACATCTCAAAATGAGTGTGTTGAGTGAAGATAAGGGAGGAGCAGAGGCCTACTACATAGTTTCAATTATATAAAATGCATGCTAATAATCATGTGTGAGAGTGCAGATTAGCGGTTGCCTGTGAACAGGAAGCAGAAGGCAGCATATTCCCTGCTCTAACAGTTTCAAAGCTCATTAGAGACACCTGTCTAAGACATTAAAGTCAGTTACAGAGAAAGGCCAGGCAAAGAAAATTTGGAAAATGAAAGAATAAAGATTCTATATGCAGAAAATAGATGAAACACAATTTTGGAAAGATCTCAGTGCTTTTCAAGATTACAGCTATGACAGTATCTCTGACTTTGAAGTAAGATAGTGAGACATGAGAAGGCCAGTTTGTCTGATAGCACACAGCTTCTTAGGTGTAAGGTCTGAGATTGTTAACCAACTACTTTCTTCACCCAAAGCCTGAGATCTGCCCTGCAGTGATGGCACAACATGGGAGAGTTGATGAAGGCGGTTACCCAGTGTGAATTCAAGGCTCTTAAATGTCTGTCAAGTTCTCCAACAACCTGTTCCAGTGTTTGACAGGAACCCTCTCCAGTTCCTATAGTGCAGGATACAGTAGTATTTGTTCCAAAGCTGGCCCGTACCCACGTGCTCCTTCAACTCTGTTTCTTGCATTCTCTACAGGGTGTGGGATAAATCATGAGATCAATCCATGCTGGCCTTTTGCTTCCCAGCATAGAGTAATTTTTTTAAAGCCAGCCATAGATGATACACTCACGTTTTCCAATTCAGCACTCTTGACAAGTGACTGAGAGAAAAAATGATTTTATGTGATTATGCATGTTGGAGAAAAGGAACAAGGCATGCCCCATCATCAGTCATCTCTCTCTTCCTTCAGTGCAGCCCTTGAATTCTGCCCTTAACCTTTGCACTCTGATGAGGGACAAAGTTGTTCTGTGAGTTGATGGTAACATAAGACCAGCAGTTCCGCAACTGGGAGGTATAGCACAGAGAGTAGAAGAGCACTTGCCTAGCAAGTGTGAAGCCTTGATTTCAGCTCCCAGCAGTGAGTGAATGAGAGAGGGCAGCAGAAGGAACCGAGAGCTTAGGCAGGGAGATGTTTGCTATGAGGAATTAGGGACCTTGGCCAGGTGTAAAAAAATAAAGCAACAGAGGGCAGCTGACTTGGCAAGATAGGTAAGTGGTAAGGGAGTGGAGATCTCAGTGGATAAAGAGAAGGCAAAAAAGGTTTAGAGAATATGAATATAGGTGGATATCATTACAAAGTTTAACAAGTGAGAGACAGAAGGGTCATGTGTGATGACAAAGTCTGGAAGGTATCCATGCACACAATCGGAAATGGAGTGGAGGTCACAGGAACAGAGTTCTAAAACTGTGTCACCATGGTGTTGGTTGACCAGGTGCAGTAACATCGAAGTCTTCCTCAATGGTATCCAAATGAGGGCTAAAGAATGTTTGCACATATTCTCCATCTGCAACAAATGAGGAAATAGAGGGAATTTTAAAAACATGTATGAAAATTCAGCAAAAAATGGGCAAGAGTCAAAAAATCATTGGTGAGACAGGAATAGAGGCAACGAAAAGAGAAATGTGTGACATATGAACCCAGCAGCTGGGACACAAAAAGAAATCAAAGCCTAAACTCAGAAAAGGGGGGTAAATATAAAATATAATGAGGGAAAGACAAAGTATCAAAGGGAAACAGGGAGTGACACTTCAGACTGAGAAGTCAGGCAGAGCTCAGCCCTAAGTTGAGACCAGAGTCTGTTCCATGTTTTCTTTGGTGGCTTGAGATGCATTTATCTCACTAGAGCCTCATGTCTCGGTACACCGGATTGTCACACATTGCTATCCCCAGAGGCCGGATGGGAAAGTGACTTGCTCTAAATCACCTGTCGAGGCTGGGCCAGGGGAAGACCTAGAACCCATGTGTCCTGACTTAGCCCTGCATAAGTCCACAGCAGTGATGGCAGGGGTGGTGCTGAGCCAGAAGCAGCAGATGTAATCCCCACACTGGGGTGCAAGATGAAGACCAGCAACCTTGCTCCATGGGCATGGGAACAGGGGAGACTCCTCCCTGCCCACTCTCTTGGTCCCTTCATAGGCTAATGGTAGCAGGAGATTGTTAATGCTGATTCCATGGTCTGGATGAACCATCCAGATGAAGTACTGCCTGACCCATAGCACTCCCTCAGCAGCCTTTTTGGGGCAGGGATGTGGGAAGGGAACTGCTTGTCTATTATCATCTGTAATGCCTGTACTCAGGAGTAATTCCAGAGAACAGAGGTCAGAAGATTGGGTATAAAATGGGGGTCATGCATCCCTGGGTGACAGTAGGGAGCTCTAGGGGCCTTCTGGGAGAGGAGGGCCCTGGAAAGGTGTAATAGATCAGAGGAAAACCTCAGCTTCTCTGCTTTGCCTGGGAAGCTCTGTGCAGAGCCCTGCTAGGCAGGGGGTTGCTCATTGTCCCCTTATCTCTCAGAGCCTGTGACAGCCTGTCCTCTAAGGCCACTGATCACATGGCACTGCTACCACCTTGTACCTGTCTTCAGCAGGGCTGTGGGGATGCTGATTTCTGATGACCACCACCTGAGCACCAAAGGGAATCTGCTCTTGTCCTCATCCTCACCCTGGGGGTCCTGCTTGGGTTCCATGTCTGGTCCCAGTGGGGCCATCACGGAACCCATAGCCAGCCTCAGGGATCCCAG
This sequence comes from Dolichotis patagonum, assembly GCA_004027295.1. NCBI lineage: Eukaryota > Metazoa > Chordata > Mammalia > Rodentia > Caviidae > Dolichotis > Dolichotis patagonum. The sequence continues at coordinate 52,722 of PVJX010008634.1, forward strand.
AGAAGGCACTAACTCTTTGTGCCTCAGGACTCTGAGGTCAATAACTGGGAAAGGGCAGTGACTAGGCTGGTGTCTCTAAGCCAGGCAGCACCTGTGGAGCACAGCAGCAGCTCTGACCTGTGACAAGGCCTGAGATTAGTTTGGGGAATGCCCCTAGATTTCAATACTCAGCTGTTTGGTATTGTTCTTTCACCTACACAACTGTCTCTCCAGATGAACAAGAGAGAAACATGGACAGGCACCAGGGACAGTGCCTGGCAAAACCTTGCAAAGGAGTTGGGGAGAAGCAAACCATATAGAAAGGAGACTTATGGTGAGGTGAAATGTTGGAGAGTTTCTGTTCAGGTCAAATAATGGTGTGGTATTTCTACGTCTCCCCCCTCAGAATGCCCAGTGACTGAAGAAAAGTCTATCTAGCTGAGACAGGGTATGCGATCTTGGATTAAGACTTAAGATCTTTTAGCTACTCTACAGCAAGGGAGCCAAAAAAGGCAACTGAAGCAAGGGACAACACTAAAAAAAGCATTTACTGGGTCATGCCCTGATATTCTCTTTATAAGCCACAATTCATTTAACCCAGCCCTCAACCTTGTGATGTAGGTACTGTCCTAACCCTCACACTACAAATGAGGAAACAGCAAGAGGAAGGTTTAGTGACTACCCTGAGGTTCTATTCACCTTTGGACAATGGCCATGAACCTGAAAAGAACAAGATCCCTGCTTACATCCACCTCCCTCCCACCTTTTCCCTGCCCTCTCCACCTCCTTTGACCATACCATATCTTTTTGAACTCTTATTATAGAGATGACTAGTTCATATATGCCTGCGTTTACAAAGGAGGGTGCTGGCTTCCTTGAGCTCAAAGCTCTCTTGGCTTTCTCTGGGCTCGATTCAGCCACTGCATGGTTTGCTTCCATGTGGCGGAAAAAAATCCTGTTCAGGGATGTCCCCAAGCTGTAACTTGCTGCCCAGTGTCACACTGGGGCTGATGCCCCTAAATTGTTCCACATTCAAATACATATAAATAGCCCATTAAAATTCCAGAGAGAAGCTTGGCTCAGAAAGTATCCACCTGTGTTTTGCCATCCCAAGGTACAGAGAATATATCAGGGAGAGATGTCCGACCCTCAAGGCCAAGCTTTGCAGTCTCAGTCAACCCTGGGTACATTGGTACACACTACTAATCTCAGGTACTTGAGAGGATGAGGCAGGAGGATTGAAAGTTCAAAGTCAGCCCAGAAAACTTTCTAAGATCCTAACACAAAATAAAACATAAAAAGTGCTGAGAAGACTACTTAGGTGTACAGCACCCCTGGGCTCAATTCACAGTACTAAAAATAATAATAATAATAATAATAATAATAACAAAACACACAGAGAAGCTCTCAGCTACTCCGGTAAATCTCTCTTTTTAGGCCACAGAATAGAAAAACAATAACCCCACAATCTCCAACAGGTTGGTAACTGGCACCTAGTATTGAATGTGTGTGATTTTCCCCCTCTGTTATTCTTTGGAAAGCCAAGGAAGGTTCACTCCTCTCTAGCACGGTCCCTCTGAGGGCCTGAGCCTGTGTTCCACACTGAGGATGATACTGAAGAAGATGATGATAACAGAGCATCTGCTACTGTGTAGCCCAACGCTACGCCAGAAGACGCTGAGTGCACAGAAGGTGGAGGGAGCTTTGTGCTGCCTTCATGAATGAGTGGCCACATACTTTAATTCCTTGGAGGAGTTTAGAGATATGTCCTAATTTCCTCCCCTGCCACACTGGAATCTCAGGGACACAGAACAGGGGGTGAAAACCCTGATGGAAGGAGATGCTGCCTTGGCTGTCTCTGATGAGACCTCTCAGGAGCTCCCTTCTGATCTACGGATACTTTTTTTCTGGGCATGTCATGATGGTGTTGCCCAAGGCCTCTTTAGCTTGAGGGAGAGGAGTTAGCATGACTTAGGAAGCACACAGTGGTCCAGGGGTGAGGGATATCTGGTCAGTATGACTTACAGTTTCAGCCAGAGAATGCACAGAGATATTACAAAGAGAGAATCAATTCTTAAATGCCCTGTGCCTAAGAAGGCAGGCTAATAGATAAAGACATTCAGATTCAAATTCAGGCTAAAGGACTTCTGAGGTGTTTGACCTTAGGAAAATTGCTTCACTCACTTCATAGGGTTGAAAAAAGAATGTCTTTAGCTTCCCATTGACAGCTCCAATCAGCCATTGCACATACAAGGCTGGACCTCAGAAGAGAGGGTGGGGCTGGAAAAATCAACCCAGGGCCATTGTCTAGAGAGGAAAGCATAAGCCCCAGGGAAGGATGTGCTTTCTGGGCAGGGGGAGGAAAGAGGGAGGAGGCAGATGTTAATTGGGACAAGTTGCTTAACCTGTGCCTCATCCACAAAATAAAGACAATAACACTCTCTACTGCATTGTCTGAAAAGTAGATTGAGATCACTGGTATTGAGATACTTGGGGTAGAGAAAATGCTCCATAATGGAGGGGAGCACTATTAGTCCTCACGCAGTCCTTCAAGGTAAGTGCAATCATCTCCATTGGAGAGAGGAGACAGTGGCTCAGAATGTCCTAAGGAGCACATCACTGTCTACAAAGTCCATGTTACACTGCCCCTACCTTTATGGAAAACGATAGAGACACATTTTGTGCACTCCTGAGGGCTGAACCCAGGGCCTTTGCACTGAGATACAGCACCATTCAATTTTAAAAAAAACTTTTAAAATTTTGAGAGAAGTCCCACTAAGTTGCTAAAACACACAGACTGTGCTTGAACTTGCAGTCTCCTGCCTTAACCACTCACAACACTGGGATTACAAGCATGTGCCACAACAGCTGGCAGGATTTTTAAAAACACACCTGGTGAGCTGTACAAGTCTGAAGGAAGACACAAGGCTGATTCTCCAAATGACAGTGATAGGAAAGGCACTCTGGGCTCAGAAGTCAGGACTGGGTAGAAGCTACAAGCTAGAATTCTAGCCCAAGCTCCTGCACTGTATTTGGAGCACCCTCAGTTCACATCTCACTCCTTTGAGTGCCTTCTAGATACTTAGTGTTTTCAGTGACTCCAGCTCCTCCCAGCTCAAAGACCAATGAAGCGAGGTGTGGGCAGTGCATGGATTAAAGCCAGCTCCATTTGCTTCCTCACAGGATCCAGTGGGGCAGAAAATGTAGATAATAAAAAGAGTCAATGATTGGCCTGCCCCACTACCCGAGCCCACCCTTGGGGAGAAGGAGTCAATGTGCGCCTGTGCTGGGTTCTGGGCTTCATCTTCCTGCTCCTGTATATCCCAGGTTCCTGCCTAGCTGGCTGCCTCATGCACAGATTTCAGGTGCATGCTGCTAGAGGAGACCACACAGACTTCTGGTGTCTCTTGATCAACGGCACTTTGGCTCTCTTGACAAAAATTTCACACCTTCAGCTTCCCCCAAAAGACAATTCCTCAGGAACATACAAGAGGACCCCACTTGCAACTCGTGGTAAATAACAGCACTGATAATTCCAACGCTTAAGGGGACTATAATGTGTCAAGCACAACACCAAGTGTATTACATACAGTGCCTTATTTGTCCTTAGAACAGCTTTTCAGTGACAGTATCTTTAGTATTTCCATTTTAGAGATGAGCTGACTGAACTGACAGAAGTGATATTATTTTCCCAAAGACACACCACATGGACTTGGTATATTTGGGTCTCAAACCCAGGTCATTATTACTCCAAAGTCCAGGTGGAATTATTTTCCTCCTTGTACTTTATCATAAAAGACACTCTGCAGTTCCGCATATTTGTTGAGAAGAGTCTCATCAGGCAGGAAAATGCTCACTGCACTCGGTGTCCCTTGCATCTTTAGATGGGAGTACCATGACTTTACCAATGAAACCTTGGGTTTTGCATTCCTTCATAATAGCCGAATCACATGGGTGGCATATTTGAGTTTGTAATCATTTAAAATGTTCAAATATCTTTCATGTAAGCTGGTGTCAAACCACAATAGTTTTTCCAAGAGCTTCATTGTTATAGGGCCTTCATATCCTTCTTTTAAGTAGTCCAAAACAGGGGCATTGCTTTTAAAATGGATTTTATGTTTTCTACTTTTACTTTTTTTATGAACTCGGAGCTTTTACACTGAGCTACATTTATGGTCCTTTCATTTTTTATTTTGAAACATATTATTGCTAAATTGCTAAATTACCCAGGATCAGCTTGAACAACCTTGAAATCCTGGCACTCAGGTGGCTGAGGCAGAAAGATTGCTGTGAGTTTGAGCTCCGTGTGGCCTACGTAGTGAGTTCAAGACTTGAATAATATAGTGAGACCCTGTCTCAAAAAAATGCAATGATTTTAAACAACCTTATAATAAAATTGACATCACACCTGATGCAAAGTTGTCTAAATAGCATGAATGAGCGCTTCTCAGAGAAGAAAATGCCAACAATGAACCAATGTTTGAGGAGATAACTGACCTTGATAGTGAACAGATAAGTGAAAATTAAAATAATAATAAAATTGGGGGTGTTTATTTCTGTTATTATATTTTTTTCCAGTGTTTTCTGCTTTTTTGCTCTTCATAGTGGGGCAAGGGTACCTTGTGAATGGATAACAGCCAGTGTCGAAAGGGTGTGGGTAAATTGGAATTCTCTGTATCATGAATACATGTGGGAATGACTGAAATGCTTTCAGGGACTAATCAGATTTACTAACAGGAAAAGTGTATTGTTTCACTCAGTCCTTTTTTCTTTTAAGCAGTTTTCCATTTTGCACCCACAAGTAATATTCAATAAACATCCAATGAACTGCAAAATTAGAAATTACTTACAGTTCTATGACAAGGACTGGCTGAATAAATTCTGCTACATTCAACTGAGGAATATTCCGGAGCAACTGAAAAAAAACCTATTGGATCTGGAAGAGCTGATCTTGAAGGATGTTCATGATATATTAAAATGTGAAAATGTCAAATCACAAAGTAATGAGTATGATGTGATTCTAGTTTGAAAAAGGAGGAGAAGAGCGCTTTGGGGTTTGTTTGTATTATGTGTGCGAATTTGGTATGATGTGTGGAAGAAAATATACCAGACTATTCATATTAGTTTCCATACCAGATGAGATAAGGGTAATGAGACAGATGCTACCCTCTGTATTCACTTTCACAGTGTGTGGCTTACTCCAAAGAATGTATCATTCTTGCAAAAAAACAATTATAAAGTTAATAGTGAGACCTATACAAGAGCCAGAATTAGTAAGAACTGAATTCAAGGGATTATTTAGGTCCCTTCCAGCTCCAGTCACTTTGTGTTGCTCATTTTCTTCCTCCACCCTGTATCAAGGGTCAAATAAGCCAAGGATTCAGGGTCCCCCAGAACTAAGCCAGAACCCTCTGGCAATGTCCACTCCAGTGCACTCACTGCAGAACCCTTGTAGGAGAAGCCCAGGCCCCTGAATCTGAATTTTGAGGCAAGATTGCACCTCCGGATGCTAATCCACCTTAGACACTTGCAGGTGAGTAGGCAAGGCAATGACCTAGTTCCCCCAGGGTCTCTGTTAGCCTCACTTAACTCCTTTTTAGTCCTATGGAACTCACACTGAGAGCCACCAAGTATTCTCTGGGGAGTAAGTTCTGTTTTAACACATGGAGGTGATTTAAAGGAAAGACTTCAGGTCCAAGGCAACCTATACCATTGTAAGAGTTGTACCTCCCTATCTGCTTCAGAACCAATGAAAGAAAGAAAGAAAGAAAGAAAGAAAGTCAAGTATGGTGATGCAAACACCTGCAATCCTAGCACACATGGGAGGCTGAGAGAAGAGGATCATCATGAGTTTGAGGCCAGCCTGGGCGACATAGTGAGTCCAAGAGCACTTGGAGCTGCATACATGAGACCCTCTATTGAAAAACAGACAGACAGAAAGTAAGAATGAATGAATAAATGAATGAAAGAAGAAAGAAAATTTGAAAAAATTAGGGGGTTGTACATACAGAATTCATTTAATAATCACCAAGGAAACACTCATGGAATTTCCTCTGAAATCAGTAACTAAAACTTTGCCCATATTTCCCCATGTGATCTTTCCCAAACATGTCCTTCTTTTTCTCCTAAAAAGAAATCAGTACCTTGCCTTCCCTGGTCAACTATTTCTTTCTTTTATAGCTTTAACTTTATGCACATTACCAAATAGTGTTTAGTTTCCTTTGCCTTTAACATAAATGGGCTTATGTGGTTGGTATTTTGTGTCAAGACAAGGAAGACCTCCCCATGTTGTTGTGTAGCCTGATTCACTCATTTTCACTGCTCTCTAGTACTCTATGGTATGGTTATGCCACACTGTGTCTTTGTACCTCTGATAAGTATTTGGATTGTTTCCACATATTGGCTGTGACAAAGAATGTTGATATGACCATTGTGCATACCGTTCTTAATTGATACCAAACTATCTCTAAAAACAATGGAATTTCTGGGGCACAGGTCTTGTGTATATCAGAATTTACTGGATAATGTCCAACTGCTTTCCAAAATGGCTATAGCAATTTATAGCCCGACTAACAGTAAATAAGAATTCTTAATATTCCAAAGTTTATCAGAATTTTATGGGTGATTTTTCTGTCTTATGGTCTTCAAAAATGCTATCTTTCTTCCTAAAATCTACCCTTCCCTCAGTTTTGTATTTATCTTGCTAGCTGAAGATCGTCATTGCAGTTTTTCTTCCTGGAAGCCTTCTGTGAATCTTTTTACCTGAATTATTTGTGCCCCTTGACTCCTGTAGCCTGTTGTACTGTCCCCTACATAGCAAATGGCACACGGTATTTTTACTACCCATTTACCTCCATATCTTGCAGCTCCTAGATTGGGGGCTCCTCGAAGGAAGAGGGTGTGCTTAGTGTGGTGTCTTGGACAGAGACTGTGTTTAATCCATCACTGTAGAATAAACAGGTAAAACCTGTCTTTCTCTTGAACTCTTGTTGCTCCTCAACCATTGGGAGGCCAAATGAGTGTGAAGGCTTTTTAGAGAATTGTTTTCAAAACAATAACTAATAACTCTTAGGAAATTAATTGTCAGATCTCACTCTTTCATTCACCTCAGGATTCTTAAGAATGAGTCATGGATCTGCATGAAGGAAGGGCATCCTCTTCCCAGAACCCCCACCAACAGTGAAAGCACAGAGCAGAGGCATCTCCTGGGAGTCCCTGGGCCTGGCTATTTAACACAGTTATTACCGACTCCCGCTTAGTGAGTTATGGGCAAGAGCCTCCGGAGAGCTTGGAAAGTCCTTCAGATGGCTGTCTGAAAGCCTTCAGTTGCTGAGATGGGCTCACCTAATGGCATTTATTACTTGGGTATAGGGTATTTACATAAAGCTGGACTTTTAATTGTAATGGTCAGGTGGGTCCTGAGAGGAGTGGAAGAAGAAAGAGAGTAAAGGGATAAGCCCTCCTATATTCACTTTTTTTGCCCTGGTACCTGGAATGGAACTCATGACCTCAAGCTAGGCAGGTGGGTGCTGTGTCACTGATCTATATCCCTGGCCAAGTCACTTTTACTAGGTGTTGGTTCTTACCACAGGGCTGGTTTGTCTCTGATGCCAGCATATTACCAAAGCCTAGGGCTGGGTTAGTGTGAACATGGGACAGGACAGCCACAGGTTAAACTCTGCTCCAGCCACACCTGATATCTAGTGTCCGACAAAATGGTCAGTCTGGTCTGCCATGGCCACCGAAGCCTCTTGTGGTGGTCAGCACAAAGGAAACACAGAAGGTGAGATCTGGAGCCAGCCCGCCTGGGATTGCACACCAGCTGTTCCACAGTATGGATGTATAGCTTTAGGTAAGCTGCATAACCCCACAGTGCCTCATTTTCTCCACTGGGAAAATACGGTTAATGGTAAGGGCGGGAGCTTCACTGAGCAGTCTGTACAGACTAAGCATCATGACACACGTGCTGTGATTTGGTGATAGTGCAGTCTATGGAGACTGCTTCTTGAGCTCACTTACTGGCCCTTCCACTTAGTAGTTGTGTGACTTTCAGCACATTATTCTCTGTCTCTGGGCCTCAGTTTCCTCACCTATGTAACAGGGCCACTAACAGTCCTGCCCTCCTAGAGTTCATAGGAGATAAGCCATTTGCCACAGGTGGCACAGTCCTGGGGAGAAGCAGGCACTCAAGAATCCTGGCAATTACTGAGCTATCATCCTCAGAGTATCTCTTCTCACATTCTGACTCTGGATTGTATCTGCTGAACTTTGAAAGAAGCATTCATGATGCACTTAGGGAATATAAAAAGCCTAGGACGCAGTGATAAGCTCCAAGGCCCAGACCCTGCACTGGCTCATTCATTCATTCATTCATTCAACCAACAGACACTAGGCAGTGGTACTTCAGGTCCTGGGGACAGTGCAGAGAACAGCCCAAGAAGTTCACAGTCTAGCAGGGAAGATGAACAGGAAACACAGAGACGAGGCCAAAAACAGCCTCAGCTGGCTGATCAGTGCTGTGAAGGGAACCCCAGCAGGGTACAAGATGGGCTGGGCCAAGGGTGGGGGATGATGATCTAACAAAAGGTGGTCAGCCAAGGCCTCTCAGAGGGCCACAAGGAAAGCAGGTGAAGGGGGCAGGAAGCCTGCTGAGTAAGGGAGGCGCTGTCCTCTGGAAGCACTAGGCAAACCCAGCAACAGCCCAGACAATCCCTGCTGCTCAGGAGTAGCCCCCACCCAGGAAGTCAGGAAATCACAGTCCTGGGGTGTCCTCAGCTCATCTCCCCACCTCTAAAGCTAAGCAGCCACTAGTGCTGTAGGTCATCCAGGTCTTTCTTCCTAGGTAGCTCCTCAACTCATCTGTGTGATCTGGGGGTCACTGACCTCTCCCACCTGGACCACCGCAATGGCCTCCTCCCAGCTCCCCAGGCTCATCTCACTCTCATCCCTCCCCCTCCTCTGTCTAATACAGAAACAAAAAGCCAGGGGCTCCTTCTAGAACACAACCTTGATTTAGGGAGAGCCCCCTCCCTTCAGCCCCAGTCTCCCAGGGGATCCCGGCTATCCCCACACATGGCACCAGTGGACCAGCCTGCAGTTCAAGATCCTTAATGCCTGACTCCCTGAGCCCTTGGCCATGGGCCTTTGGGAGTCTTTCCTAAGTCCTACAGGCTGGGTTTTGGGGTCCCCCAAGGGTCCTTCCCGTGTTTTCAGTGTGTGTCTCCTCTGCCTCAAGGAACCCATACAGCAAGCAAGCTCTGGGTTGGACACAATTCAATTTAAAATTCTTTTTCATATTTTGGGCAGGAAAGGGGTTAGGGATGGTGACCAGGGATGCCAATCTGGGGTACCATCTGGCAACTGAGAACAAAAGCTCAGTAACTGTCAGCAACTGCAGGGCACCACACTCCCAGAGGACTCAAGGCTCACTGCAGCTGAGCTGAGGGGTGGAGTTCAAGGTGTTTGGGGTGCAAGGCAGGCTGGCTGCTGTGGACAGACTGAGGGCAAGCTGCCCAGAGACAGCACCCAAAGCAGGTGATTTTTTGCCACAGTTTTGCAGCGCTGGCTCAGCTGATTTCAGGCCCAGGAGGAAAACTCCAGCTTTGCCTTGGAGCCAAGGAGAAAACTTTTTACCCAGGGAAGCAAAACTCAGTGTGTAAACAATCGTTGACCAGGTAGGAGAGGGTCAGGCTGTCCAGAGTATGCCTCCTGTCCCCAATTGGAGGGGCAGATGCCAGAAAGATGGCCAAGGGACCCTGGTGGATCACAGACCCTGGTGCTGGACTCTGAAGCTCTAGAACACAATGCCTCTCTGTTTCTCAGAGATGCTGGGACCTCAGAGGGAGCCCAGCTCAGAATAGTCCTGAGCATGGGCAGTGTGATTTCAGGGTACTGCACGGGGTTATGCGTTTTTGCTATTAGGACAGAAAAATGCCCTGATCTCTCCTCAGTTGATGAGGCCCAGGGTGATCCTCAACTTACTACCCTACAGGCGCCCCTACCATGCCTTAGCTGAATGTGCTCACACATCCATTGTCCCCCTTTATTTTTCTTCCCAGGGTGGCACTGGTTTTTCTGTTTTCATGTGCCTCCTGTAGACCAACTTTTGTATGCTGGCCCCTTGGAGTCCCAGGTACTTCCTCCTCCCAGAAATCCTCCCTCAGGCTCAGACTGAATTACCATCCCATTCAACCTCCCCACTTCCAAGATGAGTACCAAGGCCTTGGAAGAAGGAAGACTTCCTGCTTCTTTGCTTCCCTTCCAGGCCCCCCGCTGAGAGTCTGACAAGTCTTAGGTTCCTCTCCCCTTTCCTTTCTTCTCCCTTCTCCCTCTGCCCAGAGGAAGCACTGCATCCTGCCCCATAGCAGGATTTGCATAGTGACATTGTGCAGGGGATTTATAATCCTCCCCTGAGATCTGGGTACCATGTCACATACCTGGAATCCCAACACAGGAGACTGACACAGCAGGATTCACTTGAGATCAACTCCAACCCTAAAGACCATGAGACTCTGTGGGGAAAAAAAAGTTTCTAAGCTACAGGAGTAAAAACAGACCTCCAATGATAAGAGCAAACCCAGGCCTAGTGCTTGCTATAGCTCAGTAGTATTCCAGGTGCTTTCCATTCTCTATCTTCACAACAAACTGCTAAGCAGAACATTGTTATCCTCATTTCACAGAGTAGAAAACTGAAGCAGAGAAAACATAAGCCTAAGGTCACACAGGGTGAAGGTGGGGCGTTGCATGGCAGAAGTGAATTTGAACCTAGGCATGGCTCTTGTGGCCTTGAACACTGCTCTGCTACACCTCCAATGTTTGTGCTTGAGTTTTAACTGACCAACTAGACTCAATAGTTGCAGCACAGCATGTAAATCCTCTCTCTTCATTAAGGCCTGGTTGCTTTATAGTAAAAATCTTCTGAGTATGATGAGAATGTTGAATATCTACAGGGAAGGTCGTGTTTTCCATCTGCTCACATGATTACAAATGATCAAGTTGTTGTTGGCAGGAAAAGTTGAAAGGATTGATGCGCTGGGACCAGAAGATCCCTGAGCTGAAAGTCAGGAGGACTCGGGCATCAACCCCATCTGGGTCCCTGACTGGCCTAGCCTGGCCTTGCACAGTCACCAGCAGAGCCACAAGACTAATTATTCCTCTGACTACTCAGTGTGCAGGGACCATATGCGGCCATTTTACCTGCACCACAACAAGCCTGGGGAGCTTGGATTATCACCTTCTCCTTTGTGATGGAGAAACTGATGCTTAGAAATGTAAAGCAGCTGCTTGGGAGGGTGGGCAGAGGGTGGTCCCCATTCCCTGGGAGGGAGGACAACTTTGCTTCCTACCTAGATGGGGAGCAGAGGTGGAGGCTTCTTAGCCTGCTCTGTCTCTTTCACAACTAGGAATAGTTAAAAGGCAATTACAATGCTAATTGTCAGCTCAAATGGCTGCTGCAGTGGAGTAGGGGGAGCTGAAAGGCACTGCCAGTTAGGGGTCCATAACCCTGGTCCCCTGGATTCCTGGACCAAGGCTGAAGCACACCAGAGATTTTGGCTCCTTGTACCCAAAATGAAGGCAACCATTACTAGGTCCTTTCTCAGGAAAAAGAAAGAGTAAGGAGGGTACAAAGGTACTCATAGCAATGTCTTATTTGTCTTGCCCTCCTCAAAGAAGAATAAAAAGAAAAAAAAGAACAGCAGCAACATGGAAATGCGCTTTGTGTATTGGAGACAGGTCACGTGGGGCACAGCAGACACCTGGCTTTGGGCAGTGTATTTTGCTTCCT
>PVJX010008635.1:0-64429 GCA_004027295.1 Dolichotis patagonum
GCTCTCCATCTGTCCAGCTCACATATTTGGGGAGTCACTGGGCAGAGAAACACTGATCTGTTGCTTCGCTTCAGAGATTCCATATCAGCTCCTCAGCCAGCCCAATTTACATTGCTTACAGCCAATTAAAGGGACAAAGAAATAGCCTAGCCAGCTCTGTACCTATCAATACATGGAGACAGGGCCAAGTTTATCCAAAATGGAGACAGTTGCTCTTCTTTCCAAGGAGAGTCATCTGGGTGGTTCCCCACAATTCTCAGTGACAACAAGGTCCTGAGCTCCTTTGAGGATGAGAACAGCCAAGTTCATATCAGAAAAGAAGCTCAACAAGCTTCTTGTCAAGAACCCACAGTAGAACCAACAGCAACAGGACAACCAACAACACTTCCTCTTCCTCTTAAGTTCTTTTATGCTGGTGGCAACAATCCTCAGATGGGCCTTCCACACCCAGCAGCAGACTGAGTCAGGTCAGCTGGGTATTACAAGTGGACCACCAGTTGTCAATCCATCACAGCAACCAATTATAAAATAACCTGCTGGCATCCTTTTGTACTTCCTGCCTAAACCATATATAAATGTCTCTTTAACCCCAAGGCAGGGCTGATGATTTGGAACTGAGTTTCCCCCAACCTGCTAGTGTAATACAGAGTTGCCTCCCAGCACCTCATGCCTGCGTGTCTTCCATCTGATTCAGCCCTGGTTTTCCCACGATAGCCTAAGTGGAGGTTCTCAGAGATGGATCTCTTGGCACACATCAGTGCTGGGCTGAGAAAGAGGTCACCAGGAGAACAGAGAGTGCCGAGCTTGCCCGGCGTTGCTCCTCTGTGGTCACATGCCTCAGCCGACCATCCTGCCTCCCCAGGTGACCAGTGTGCCCCACCTAGGGAAGAGTTCTGCTGCCATCTCCACCAGAGGCTCACTCATCCGCCATGCTGAGGGCTTGGACACGGACACCTTCAAAATTGTGAGTATGGGCATCGTGGAAGCCCGTGTCTTCTTCCCCTGTGAGGAATGGGCAGGCCTCAGGCCCATACTCATTGCCGCTTTGTCACAGTGTAGACAGACATAAGGGGGGAGCCTCCTTGCTTCGCATACATGGCACCTCCTGGGCCACTGAGGCTGCAGTCACACCAGACTGCCATCACGAAGCTCAGCCCGTCTGACTCTTCTTTTCCCCCACGGCCCTCACCTTGCCTGTTGCTTCCTCAGTGCAAAGAATACCTCAGGCCACTGAAGAAGTTCCTGCGCAAGCTGCACCTGCCCAAGGACCTGCCACAGAAGAAGAGGTTGAAGCACGTGCAGCAGAGCCTGGTGGTCCTGGGGGACCACATCAACAGCTTTCTGCAGCACTGCTGCCGCACCTGGGAAATCAAGCACTGGAAGAAGTGGGGCGGTCTCCTTGTCTTTTCCCTACCCCTGATTCTAGGCCCCCCCATCTCCAATAGAGGTTACACCTTAGGCAAGATCACCCAACTGGCCATAGTGGCACATGCCCGTCATCCCAGCACCGAGGGGGGCTGAGGCAGGAGATGGCAAGTTTGAGTCCAGCCTGGGCAGCATAGTGAAACTTTGGATCTGCGGGTGGGACAGACTGTGGAGAGAGCTGAATCACTCCCATCACGCAGGGCAGTACAGAAGAGGCCACACACTGGACACAAACCTCCCCTGCCTCCTGGGAAGAGGGACCTCTGCATGAGCGGCTGCTCATTTCTACCTCCTGTCCCCTCCACCTTAGACCAAGGAAGGAGCACATGGTCCCATTTCTCCCTGACTGGGGCCTCAACAAGACAAAGGCAGAGAAAGGGAAAAGGGACGGTGCCTCAGTTGCCTTAGCTGCAGGTCTCTCCCTGCAGGATGCTCTGGCAATTCATCTCCCTCTTCTCAGAACTCGAAGCCAAGCAGCTTCGCCAGCTCTACAAGTACAGCAAGAGCAACCAGGCCACCAAGCTGCCGGTGAGCTTCCGGGGCACTGGCTGGCGGTGGCTCCGAGATGCTATGCTGGGGTGGGCCGGCCCGAGTCCCCACCCTGTTCCTCTCCGCCTGCGCTGAGGGAGCCGCTGCTGCCACTACCGGCCTGGCAGGGTGGGCTCAGCCGCAGGCCCCTGCTGTTTCCTCACTGTCCACACCACCACCTGACCCTAGCAGGGACAGGAGACCCCAGGAGCCATGGTGTGTGCGGTTAGAGCCACCCAGCCTGGGGGGGTCTCTGGGTTCGGTCAATAGAGCCTGGCTGGGCTGTGTCCCCGAAATGGTGGACGTCATACATTTTGGTCTCAGGACACATGTATCCTCTCAGCTTCATTAAGAGCCCCAGAAACATTTGTTTAGGTGGGTTATATCTATTCATATGGATCCTATTCATAATGAAAGCTAAAGAAAAACAATTTTATTTACTAATTTGTTTTAAAAATAAGGAATCTATTATAGCTTAACAGATTTTATGAAAAAAATGACTGTATTTTTCAAAAAGAAAGAAAGAAAGAAAGAAAGAGAAAGAAAGAAAGAAAGAAAGAAAAAAAATAGAGTAGCTGGGCATGGTGGCACACCCATAATCCTAGCACTTGGGAGGCTGAGACAGGAAGATTGTTGCAAATTCAAGACTGGCCTGGGCTATAAAGTGAGCTGAAGTCCAGCCTGAACTGCATAGCAGGACCCTGTCTCAAAAATACAAAAAACAAAAGACAACAACAAAACAATAGCAGAGTAGTAGCATTTTACATTTTTGCAAATCTCTTTAGTGTTAACTTAGGAGAAGGCAGCTGGATTCTCAGCAGCATCTGTGTCTCTTCTGGAATAGTCTCTTGGATGCAGTACATAAAGAAAACCCAACTTCATACAGACTCACACTCAGAAAAGAGACTATTTCATTAGTGTTCCAGAGAACTGAGTATGTTCCTTTGATAACATACCAAAATTTAACAAATAGCAGATTTTTTGTCTGTTTCTTATTTTGTTTTGTATGGGATTTGAACCCAGGGCCTTCATACTGTGCTATACTTCCCGCCCCACCTCTTGCTTTGTCTTTGTTTTTTGGTTTCTTTTGAGATAGGGTCTCACTACATAGTTCAGGTTGGTCTTGAACTCACTATGTAGCCCAGGCTGGCCCATAACTTGGGGTGATCCTCCTGCCTTAGCCTCCCAAGTGCTGGGATCATAGGCCTGCACCACCATACCTGGATTTTTATTTGGAAACAAGCTTTTGCTAAATAGCTGAGTTGCCAAGGCCGTGCTTGAATTTGAGATCCTCGTGTTTCAACCTCCCAGGGAGCTGGAATTAAATAGACTTTCTAAAAGAAGTTTTAGGGTGCCAGATATGGGAGCACATACCTATGATCCCAGGACTCAGAGGCGGAGGAAAAAGGACCCTGAGTTTGAGCCCAGCCTGAGCTACATAGTAAGACCGTATCTCAAACAAAAATAAAGCAAAATGAAAAATCTGTGTGCAGTTTATAGGAAAACGACGTGGGATGTACAGGGCTTCCCCACGCTCCCTGAACCTGTGCTTCCCCAGCTATCGGCAACTTGCCTGGAGCGGTACATTCACCACGGACCAGTATGGATGCATCATTGTTAGCTAAAGCCCTTAGTGAATGTTAAGGTTTGGTCTTGTGCATCCATTGTCCTTGGACAAAGTTGGATGGCAGGGACCAGCATTATGGGGTCCTGGGGCTCCACCTAGCCCCCCTCTTCCTCCTCTGGCCAGGGCTGATCTTGTTGCTGTCTCCACAGTTCTGCCTTCCCAGAATGTCACACAGACGGAACTGGACAGATGCCGTGCCCTTTTCAGACTCGTGTCAATGAGCTCTTCGTGCCGGCTTGCGTTAGAATCTAACAGCCTTGTCTTCTGCACCTCAGATGCGTGCTGTTACCCAGGGGTCTCCCAAGGGTTTGCAGAACATACTTGAGAACTGCTGGCCCGAAACAATAACCCTAGGGAACAGGTGTGAAGGTTTCTGTGTGTCAGGCACTGAGGAATCTTCAAAAGCAGCCCAAGGCTCAGTGAGAAACGCTGTCTTTGGTTTGTAAATGAAGGTCCAACATGCAGGGAGGTAAAGTGACTGGGCCCCGGCCGCACAGCAACTAAAAAGGAAACGTCCAGTCAAATTCCGTTTGCCTCAGATGAAAGTCCTCCTCCAACCAGGCTCCCCCCGCCCTCTCAGCATCTCTGCTTCTTCCTCTGAACAGGAAGGGTTGGATCATTTCAGTGATTCCTTTTGTTGTTGTCGTTCATTTCCATCACTGTGGATTGAGCCTAGAGTCTCACACATGCTAGGCGAGTACTCTACTCTGAGCTATGCCTCAGGCCCATCTTTTCTCCTTTTCTTTCTTTCTTTTTTTTTGAGATGGGGTCTTGATATGTAGTTCAGCTGGCCTTGAACTCACTCTGTAGCCCAAGAGGGCCACAAATTCATGGCAGTCCTCCTTTCAGCCTCAGCCTCCCCAGAGGTGGCGGGCTCTGCCGTGCCTGGCTGAGTTCTCACTAGGCTGCCCAGGAGGGCCCCAAACGCCTTGGCTCAAGCAATCACCCTTCTGCAACCTTAGGTGGGTCCATGGCATGCACCTCGGTGCCTGGCTGTAGTGATTGCACTTGTAAATAGGAAGTTTCCATCTTTGCGATTCTTGGGTGTCTGGATTTCATTGGACATAAAAAAAATTTCAAAATAGCTCCAAGCTATTTATTTATTTATGTCAGAAGTTGGATCAGAATCTTTGCACTGAGTTACATCCTCAGCCTGATTTATTTATTTATTTATTTATTTATTTTTGGTACCAGAGATTGAACTCATGACCTCACACTTGCCAGGCAGGCACTTGTGCCGCTGAGCTATATCCCCAGCCCTATTTATTTATTTTTATTTTGAGACAGGATCTTGTTATGTTGATAAATTGCCCCAGTTGAGTTTGAATTAACAGATTTGCGACGCTTCTGCCTCAGCCTCCCAGAGTGCTGACACTACAAGCGTGGGCCACCGTACCCAGCTTTAATTTAAATTTTGCTAAATTAGGATCTTAAGACAAGTACCATTGTTTCATCACAAACAAAGCAGATGCTATTATCTCCAAAAGAGATGAAAAGCATGACCTTAAAACAGAACCACAAACCAAGTGTGGTGGTACTGGCTGTAATCCCAACCCTTGGGAGGCTGAGGCAGGAGGGAGCTGAGTTCTAGGCCAGCAAAATCTTGTCTCAAAAACAGCAACAACAAACAAACAAACGAAAAAACGAAAAGAAACCAGATGAGGGTGTGGCTCAGTGGTAGAGCACTTGCCTATAATGCATGAAGCTTTGTGTTCAATTCCCAGCATGCAAAACTAATAATAAAATAAAAAAATAAAGAATAATCCTACAATCCTGGAAGAGATGCCAGGCAGCTGGGCCTCCGTGTCCTCGGGGTCTTTTCTCTTCTGTGATTCTCACCCGTGCTTTCCGTGAGAGGACCGTGAGGTGCAGCCTGCAGCTCCTCGGCAGGCCGGCGCTGAGCTGTGGGCCCAGACCCGACCCGGCCTTCCTGACTTGCCTGCGCTGGCCGTTGGTTGCAGGCGGTGCTCCGGGAGGAGGACCCGCGGAAGAGCACATTGCAGGTCCAGCAGGAGGACAGTCTGCCCAAGCTGTGCAACGCCTGGGGGCTGAACAGCGACCTCCGGGGCATGCAGGAGAGGCTGACCAAGATGCAGGCGTCTGGCTGGGAGGCCTCCCTGCCGCGGGAGCCGGGGTGCCAGACAGGTAAGGGCCCCTGGCTGGACCAACACCCCGGGCGTGCTGGGCGGAGCTGTGCCTTCCAGGGGCTCCACCCGGCCTGACAGGGTCCTGTCCCTTTTTCCTCCTGCTCTTCATTCTTCATTTTCCCTTCTGCCCATTCCAGGACTAGAAGCAAGGAGAGGTAGGTAAGTGTAAGCTGATGGGGAGGGCGATCCGCGCAGCAGCAGCAGGAGGAGACCCCCTCCAGGTTGGGGTGAGGTGCAGGGCAGAGGAAGGGTCCGGTCCGCTCACCTCCCCTCACCCGCCTCACTGCAGGGGCTGTGGGGTGAGGGTCCCAGCCAAGGTGCGAGCCAGGGTGCGAGCCTGACCTGAGGCAGGAAGAGACTTGGCTGCTGGGCACCCTCCATAACTGCTGGGGAAGGGAAAGGTAAGCAGTCGGGAGGTGGACTCTGCGGTTCCTCTCAAGCCCTGCCTGACTAGGGTGACTCGAGGGCAGCCCGGTTCAGGTGGCCGCAGGCCAGCTGTTCCCCCAGGCTCACCAGGCCCCAAGGGCAGGCAGGAGAAAAAACAAGTCAGTTGCCGAAGGCATGGACTGGGCCTGCCGGGCCCTGTGTCCACAGTTTAAATGGAGGAAATCAGAGGTACAATGGACTTCGGGCCAGGAAAGCCTGAGTGGAATTATGACGAGTGGTGTGTGCTGCTCAGGAGGCTGAGGCAGGAGGCTGAGGCCGGCCTGGATACCTTGATGAGATGCCGTCTCAAGATGAAGTTAAAAGGGGCTGAGGGTATAGCGCAACAGATCCGGGGTTCAATCTTCAGTCCCTCCACCCAAACCATGAGAAAAAGAGACTTGCATGGCCAAGTAGTCCATGAATCAGGTGAGTTCTGGGCCAGACTTTCTCTGCCAGGTGCCAGAGGGTCCCTACCCTCACACTGGGATTGAACCCCAGCCTTCTCCCTGAGCTACCTCCTCAGCCCTTCTTTCTTTTTTTTTTTTTTAATTTTATTTAAAGAGAAAAACAAGCAATACAGAAAAAAGGGTAGAAACAATACAAAACCTCAAAAAAACCCATATATCACTAGTTGACAAACCACATACTCCCCGAAATAGCTGTTCATGTTACAAAATTAAGGCAAACAAAGTGAACACACAGTGAAGCTGCAAACAGAAAAAAAAAAGATGGAATAAAGCCAATTGAGACAGTATAGTGAAATTGGCACAGAACATCACAGCAGGTCACCAGGACAACAGTAACAGGCAACATTGTATATCTCCTTGTCTTCACAATAGTTGTTCTTCTACTAGGTAGAGCAAAATCAAAGAAATACACAACATTATAGAACACATCAACACAGTATTGAATAGAGCAACACCGTTAATCAGGACAAAGCAAAACGGCGATAAAAATATCTGTCTTCAGAGATAGTAGAAGGAAACTCCCCCAACTTGCTGTACCAAATATGGTCACCTCCTAAGAGATATCCAGATCCCTGGATCCCAATTGTTAGGGGGGAGGGGATGTGGTATGTTTGATTCTAAGCCCGAGACCCGGTAGGCAGCAGGCTGGTTACTGGTTGGCTCGGCGCCCTAAGTTCCAGCATGGCGCAGATCTCAGGAGACGCTCTTGCTTCTGGTTTCCCCGCCCTGGGGTGGCCGCGGCTTGCCAGACCACAGTCACTCTCCAGGGCGGTAGGCTGCTTACTCAGCCCTTATTTCTTAAGACAGGGTCTTCCTGAATTGCCCGGACTGGGCTCAAACTTACCATCCTCCTGCCTCAGCATCTTGAATTTCTGGGATTCCAGGCGTGTGCACCACCACAGCTGGCTTCTGCCAGGCCTGGGCATCTTCATTTCACACAGGCCTTGCAAAAGTGGTCTGGAAAAAGTGGTCTTCATTGCTTCTGTTTTACAGATGAGCCCTCAAGGCCACAGGGCTCAGGGTGTGGGAGTGGAGACAGGCTGGGTTAGGGACAAGGAGGCAGATGGAGGAGGGCACAGTGGGGGGCCGAGTGTGCAGAGGGGAGAGGCCCACGCCCTGCAGCCAGGGAAGGAAGAGTGGATGGAGAGGTGCCGAGCACGGGCAGGATGAGAAAGAGCCTTGGACGGTGGCTGAGAGGTTTGGGTTTCATGGAATGAACACGGAATTTTCACTATTGTATACATAGAATGTTAAATACGGATAAGCAAAAATAAGAAAATACCAACGTCACATTGTCATCACCATTGTTAATGCTGCCCACATTTTTTAAAATGCACTTTATGTCTTTTTTTTTTTTTTTTTTGTACCAGGGATCAAACTCAAGACCTTGCACCTGGCAGGCAGGCGCTTGTGCCGCTGAGCTACATCCCTACCCCTCCCCACCTTTGTTTTGAGACAAGGTCTCACTATGTAGCCCAGGCTGGTCTCCAACTTGCAGTGATCCTCCCGCCTCAGCCTCCCAAGTGGTAGGATGACAGGTGTGCACCACCTCGCCTGGCTGCGTTGTATGTCTTTTAACCCAAATGAGACTGACTATGTTGCACATGTGATTTTGCTCTGACTGGCTTTCGGAGTTAGTGGTATCAACCTTTCCAGGTCAAAATTTTGCTTGCATGTAATAATTGGATTGGAGAGTCCATATTCAGATTTCACAGATAGCTGTTCCCTAACTATGCATTCTACTTGGTTATGTCTTTTCAATCTTTCCCCCTAACAAAGTCAGCCCCTTATTCTTCTAGGCTGTTCCAACTCCTGATTGTTTCTGGTTGCTTCCTTTTGGCATCATTTGCTTGCTTCCCTACCTAGAAACAGGCTTTTAGTTTGAAAGCCTTGGAGGAATTAAGCTCAGGGAGGCGGTGAGAGATGGGGTTGTGTTCTTCCTACTGTCATGTGAGAAAGTGCTTAATTCCTGGGAAAACCACAATGAGTGGGTTAAGATTACTCACCAAATCACCCTGCAATTAAGAGTAACTTGCATAATGTCTTTGTGGTCATAAGGACTGTTTGCAAGTCTTTTGTTTTGTTTTGCGTTTTCCATCACACTCAGCCACACATCGGCTCTAGCTTGAAACTTGGCTGTGATATTTTTCAACAGCAGCAAAGCACTGGGAATGGGCCATGACCCAGAGAGGGGAACCGGGAGGAATCAGCACAAAGCCACAAGTCAAGACAATGTGGGTCTGGTCCTGACTGTGCCCCTCACTCACCGAGAGGCTCCGGGCACTTCACTTCCTTAGTCTGTGCCTGCTCCGGAGTCCCCGTCTGTTAATCGGGGTGATGCCCTTCCTCCCAAGATTTCAGCAAGAACACAGGAAGGGACATAGTTGTAAATAAGATTTTATTTTCCTTCTATGCCCTCACCATGTCTTCCATATGCTTTTCTTTTCCTTTTTCTCTTTGAGACAGGGTCTCACCATGTATTTCAGGCTGGCCTTGAACTCATGGCAATCTTCCTGCCTCAGTCTCCCGAGTGTGGGGATCATAGGCGTGCGACCCCGCAGCTGGCTTCATATGCTTCCCTTACTTCTGAGATGCTTTTACTGTTTGTAATTCATCAGGACTTTCTCTGGCCTCTCTTTCAGGTTCTTTTTTTTTTTTTTTTTTTGGTACTGGGGATTGAACTCATGACTGCCTGCTTGCAAAGCAGGCGCTTAAGCCACTGAGCTAAATCCCCAGCCCTCTTTCAGGTTCTTTAAGGAAACTGCCACAAAAATTAAAATTCAAAAGGATTAAAGAAGCCCCAGGAAGCCCAGAGACCTGCCCAGAGGAGCACCCACGGGGACAGAGAGACCAGCTCGCCTGGATGCCCTGAGCACTTGGGCAGCTTTGACTTATGCAGTGAAAGAAGAAAATCAGAAGGGTGCTCAGGTGTTAATTACAAGTAACAGAGTGGAAATAAACACCCTTCAGATGGTTCTACTTCACTGGGCTGTCACCATTCAATCTCCCCACCCCATACTAGGGATTGAGCCTAGCACACTACCACAGAGGTACATCCGTGGCACCCCTTTGCCGAGGAGTGCTGAGGATTGATCTCAGGACACTCCCATTGAGTTACAGCACCAACCCTTTTTAAAATTTTAATATTTATTATTTTTGAGACAGGGTCTCGCTGTGTAGTTCAGGCTGGCCTTGAACCTTTGACCCTTCTGCCTCAACCACCTGAGTAGGGAAACCACGGGCATGCACTGCAGAGCCCTGTGTAACCAGTTTTAATAGATGTGGGAGGGGAGGAGGGGAAGAGAAATGAAGATGGCACCTTGTTTCCAGCCAGAGCCCAGATAGATGGCAGTGAGCACAGGGAAGGAAGTCGGCTTATTTCCCAGAAACCAGGCGTGGTGGTGCCTCCCTGTAACCCAGCATTCGGGAGGCTGAGGCAGGAGAATCACAGCAAGTTTGAGGCCAGCCTGGGCTACATAGTGAGTTCAAGGCCAGCCTGAACTGAACTACACGGTGACATCCTGTCTCAAACAAAACAAAACAAATCCCAAAACCAAAAGCTACATTGCCACATTTCCCAGAAACTCAGGAGACAGATTCCTGAGTACTGAGGACATTGTCCTGGAGCCTGGAGCCTGCAGCACGGGGCCATCGAATGCGTGTGAGGCTTTCACCTCCCTTAATTTGTGTGTAAAGCGACTATCAGAGAACAAACAAGCGACGTGTCAGTCTCATCGAGGTGCACACAGGCGAGGAGGGCACAACTCCGTCTCCCTCCCTTCCGTTCGCGGTTCCTGGAAGTGGCGAGCACGGGCGGGGTCGGCCTCGCTAGCTTGGCTGCTCCCTGGCTCTTTCGCAAAGCTGGGAGGTCTTGCGGGGAGCGGGACAGGCAGGACAGGGTGAGGACTAGTGGCTGCCTTTCTCTGCTCAGAAAGGACCGGCAGTTTTGAGAATAAACCAAAATATGCAGAGCGCCGTCCCTGCGCGCGGGGCAGCACTGCCACCTAGAGGAACTGTGAAGCAACAGCATTCTTGCAGCCAGGGTGAGGCGTGTGCAAAACGCTGGAGCCTCAGGGGCTGGGGACTTGGGGAGCAGCTGAGGCTGGTGTGAGAGACCTCTTGCCTCTTTCCACAAATTCGTTAGGATCTGAGAATCCCCAAAGGCAGAGCGCTTGTCTTTATCCAGCTCAAAACCTTCCAACGTTTCTCACTTGATCCAAAGCAAAAGTTAAAAGTCATCGCTAGGGCTTCTGAAGTCCTCTAAGACCCTCTCTGCCGTCCATTTGCTAGTCTCTTCTGCACTTACCCTTGCTTTTCACACATTTATCAAGCGCAGTTCCTGTGTCAATCAGCTTTTTGTCACTAGGTCAAATACCTGCACTAGCCAGGCATGGCAGTGCATGCCTGAAATCCCGGTACTCAGTGGCTGAGGCAGAAAGATCGCCATCCCAGTTTTTAAATTTTTATTTTATTTTATTTTTTTTATTATACTCTTTTGGTACTGGGGATCGAACTGAAGACTTCGCGCTTGCCAAGGAAGCGCTTAAACTGCTGAGCTAAATCTCAAGCCCTTATTTTATTTTTTCTACTTTTTTATTACATTTTATTTTATTTTATTACTTTTTTTTTTTTTTTCATTCTAAGGCAGGATCTCGCTGAGTACACTTCAGTTGCCCAAACTGGGCTTAAACTTGGGATCTCTGTGCCTCAACTGCCCAGAGTATTGGGATTACAGGCTTGGGCCAGTATGGCGGGCAAGGTGAGACTCTTGTCTGTCTTGTGTATCGCTGTGTCCAGAGCAATTCCAGCAGTAGCCAGCACCTAGTGGTAATGACTTAACCAACATATTGAATGAGCGAATGGGTGAATGAACCAAAACAGAGCATTTTGTCCAACCACTCTCCTAGTCCAGAGGGAAGAACAGAACCAAGACGGAAGGTAATGTCTGCAAGGTCCTGCAGGATGTCCAGACCACATCCAGGACCGGGACTCTGACCTGATGACCTCAGGTCAGCACACCTCCCACACGTGGATGGCGTGTGTTCTGCCTACTGGCAGCTAACACATTCAAAGTAACCTCAAGACTAAATGGGTTACTTCTAGGATGATTTGTATTTTCTTGGCTAACTGTTCAACATTTACCCCAAGCATGACTGGGCAGTGCATTTGTTTGCATAATGACATCCCAAATGTCACTGCAGCAGGCCTCATTTCAACCACTCAATTCCTATTGGCACAAAATATGCTTGTATGTCTGTTTTGTATCAACAATTTTTTTTTTTTTTTTTAACCAGGGATCAAACTCATGACCTCATGCTTGCCAGGCAGGCACTTATGCCACTGAGCTAAATCCCTGGCCCATATCAGCAATTGTTAATATAAAAAAAATTTGCTAAAAGACCTGCAAAAGACAAAACTGAACACGGGAGAAATATTAGCATAGCAGACAGGAAAAATTATGAAAGGGAAAGACAAAAAAAAGCCATCTCCTTATTGCCAACTGTTCATAATACAGAAATGAAAGAACTTGAAAGAAGAAGTGAAACAAAATTTCCAGTCATAGGCAAGGATTATAATAATTCTATGGGTGGTGCTGACAGAGTTGACCAACGTCTAACATGCTGCCCTGTAAGCAGAAAGTGGGGAAACTGTTATCATAAAATATTTATGCATCTTTTGGACCAAACAATGTGGAACTCATTTGTTTTTTATTCAAAACAAGGGGATTCGAAAGGAAAAGTCATTTACAATTTAGATCAGGTCTAGTAGACCAAATACTTGAAAATTATGAGATAGCAAAACACCAACCGGGATGCCTATTGTCAATGTGTTCACCATTAGATTTAGTGGGGAGACGTTTTACTGAAACTGTACCACTCACAGGAAAAAAAGGAAAGGCCAACATGACACTGTAAAGTGTTTTTCAAAGAAAGACAATAATGCAAAAAAGAATCTGGAAAGATACTACTGCCCAGAGTATAGTTGTGTTGTGTACTGAATTAAAAACATATGCAGAAAAACTGAATAAATGTGATACATTTTCATTTTATAGTTCCTGTTATACAAATGAATGAAAAATACGCAATATTTGGTCATCCCGTATTTAACTAATTGGACTGGTAAGTGGTTAAAATAACTCAGCCAGATGTGGTCGAAAACACCTATAATCCAAGCACTCAGGAGGCTGAGGCAGGAGGATCACCATGAGTTCTAGGCTGGTCTGGGCTTTGTAGTGAGTTCAAGGCCTGCCTGAACTACATAGTGAGAGTCTGCCTCAGCAAAAAACAAACAAGGAAGTTAAGATATCTCTACCCAATTATAATTCTCCAGTGATGGACTTGGGGATTTCAGAAACAAGTGGTTGGGGAGACTACCTGGAAATGGGGAGCCTTGGTGGATATTTTTAAATCACACCTTGGCCTGTGCTGCCTTGGGGTAACACTTACTCTAGAGAACAGGCCTGAGTCATGACCAGGCCAGGTAGCTTTCAAGGAAGGTCTCCCTCCTAGAGAATAAGGGTTCCTGTACCTAATGGGTTGTTTGTTTTTTGACATATAATCTCTCTCTGCATTTTCCTGGCTGACCTCAAACTCCTGGGCTCAAGTAGCACCCTCCTGCCTCAGCATCCTGAGTAGCTGGGACTAGTACAGGTAGCACAGTTGTGCCTCGGAGATCACTTCTCCCCCATTGCCTGGATCTTTTACCGTGGGGTGACACTTGCACACAAGGACCTGGTCGCTCTCCATCGCTGTCTGTGTCTCTGTCTGTCTCTTTCTCTCCCCACCCACCACCCCACAGGTGCTGCCACGCCTGGCTCTCACGTTTTAAATTGATTAAGCTCTCAGCCACAAGTGTGACTGAGCACTGCCTGTGCCACGCCCACTCGGTCCCCCAGGAGTCAGGCACGGTCTCCATGACAACATGCCACAGGGCTGCCTGTAATTCAGAGAGGGCTGAGTGCTTTGCTTCAGGAGGAAGCAGGCTGAGTCACCGTGCTACCACCCAGGCCTCTGCAGTGCCCGTCTGTCTGTCTGTCTTTGTCTCGCTCTCTCTTATTTTGGTACTGGGGAATGAAACCTCTAGAACTTTTGCGCTTGGCTACATCCCTAAGCCCCTGTTTTTTTATATTTTATTTTGAGAAAGGGTCTCCCTAAATTGCCTAGGCTGGCTCAGATTTGCTGTCCTCCTGCCGCGTCTCCCAGAGGCCTGGCGTCTCGCGCCGGGGTGCACTGCGGTTGTGCACTGCGGTCCTCGCGCTCTTCTCTCCATCCGAGCTGGCCACCGAGCTCGGAAAGTCCCCACCAGTAAACGGTTAAAGATACAAAGTTTAAGGAAAGGAAAATATTGTACAGTTTATTGGAAAGGGGGTAAAGGAGGAGATTCATAGCTACCCAGATCAGAATGGGGGCTGCGGAAAGATGGAGCATCTGGGCCTTTGTTTCCAGCTACTCTTAGGCGGGGGAGGGGACAGCGCCCTTCCCCCACCTAGGATTTGTCACGATCTGATTGGCTCCCTGGGCTGTCAGAGCAGGATCCAGGGCCCAGGACCCCTAACTGTCTATGCCCACCCGCGCACAAATCCCTAGGCAGCGAGCTTCCTTTGGTTTGGCCTTATGTCTGCATTATGGGTTTGTTAAAAAAGGCTTGATCCACAAAATCGAGTTAGCAATTAAGTAAAGGGACTTGAGTGCTAGTATAGCGGCCCAGAGTGGAAATGAATGCGTCCTGTACGTGTGTCTGCGTGTGCCTGGGCGTATTTGTTTCATGTACTGAGTTTGCCACTCTGTAGCTCCCGCCCCATTTGATCTCCTTGGCACCTTCCCGAGGTGGGGAGGGGCAGCCAGCTCTAGGCCCAGGGCTGAGCCCGGCTTTGTTTATCAGCTCTCTCCCAACTGCTCCTTCCAACAAAGATTTAACTTTTTCTAGTCAGGATTCGCCAGAAAGTTTACTGAGGCCTCATCCCATCATTTCTCTACCTCCCCTTTGCCTACACTGGGATTCCAGAAATGTACCACCGCACATTTTCTTTCTTTTTTATTTTTTTTTTTTGCGGTACTGGGGATCGAACTCACGACCTTGCACGTACCAGGCAGGCACTTGTGCCACTGAGCTAAATTCCCAGTCCTTGTACTTTCTATCTTTACACTGTTAAATCATGGTCCCCCTCATACTGAGCGTTTATACTGAACAACATCTCCAGCTCTTCTTATTTTTGAGACAGGGTCTCCCTAAAGCCTAAATTGCCTGGGTGGGGTTCACACTTGCAATCTTCCTGCCTCAGCCTGTGAGGGTGCTGGGATTACAGACATGCACCATCATATTTGGCTTCTGCCTTTCCTCTTACGGCTTTTTCTGACCTTTAAAGGCTTTTTTCATTCAGAGAACATTTAAAATTCTATGTTCCCTTCTAGCATTTCTCAGGTTTCAATACTTATGTTTAAATCATTATCTGAAATTTATTTCTAATATATAGTACATATATTAGAAGATTAAACACCTGTGCTTACTTGTAGTGTATGTATAGTCTGTATCATATGGGGGGAGTCCAAACTTTCCTATAATTATTTAAAATCAGGAACAAGACAGGATGCCCACTATATCTGTTTAATATAGTACTCAAAACATTTGCAAGAACAATTAGACTAGAAAAAAAAAATGAAAAGGGACATGTATAGAAAAGGAAAGGAAAAAATCAAGTTATCATTATTTGCAGTTGACATGATCCTCTGCAAAAATTCTATCTAGACTTGGAATTAACAACCAAATTTCTATGTAGCATTTCTATTCTAGCATTCCTCTATAATAATAATAACCTACTACAATAACCCAGTGAGAAAGAAATTAAGAAAAAAATATCATTCATGAATCAAGAAAGATTAAATACAACGGTATCTTGGTCCACAAACTTAATTCTTTCCACGATTTTAGTGGCGAACCAAGTTGGACACAAACCAAATCAAATTTCCCCCATTAGGTCAACACTGAACCTGACCAATTTGATTCGGTTCCCATTTATTTCAGTTTGCAACCAGAATAATGGCAAGAATTAAGTTTGTGAACACTGTGCTTAAGAATTAACCTGATTAAGTAAAAGACCTCTGCAATTAAAACTGCAGCATTCTGACACATTTCTCAGATGAAGGAATGTAAATAGCAAATAAATATGTGAAAAATTGTTCAATATTGCCGGTCATTGAAGAAATGCAAATTAAAACAACGTTGAGATTCCACCTCACCCCAGAAAGAATGGCTATTATCAAGAAATCAACCCATAACAAATGCTGGAAAGGCTGGAGGGAGTATGTGAACCCTCTTCACTGTTGGTGGAAGTGTAGACTGGTGCAACCACCATGGAAATTTGTGTGGAGATTCCTCAAAAAACTAGGACTACAGGTCCCATTTGACTCAGCTTTTCCCCTTCTGGGTATCTTCCCCAAAAGAATTAAAAACATCACACCAAAGCAATATATGTGCACCCACGTTTATAGCAGCAGAATTTGTAATAGCCAGATCTTGGACACAACCTAAATGCCCATCAACTGAGGAATGGATAAAATAGCTGTGATATTTTTGTACAATGGAGTACAACTCAGCCATAAATAAGGATAAACTAGAGATTTTTAGAGGTAAATGGATGCAACTTGAAACCATGTTCATAAGTGAAATAAACAAGACACATATGTGTAAACATCATATTGTCTCACTAGTGTGAGAAGCTGAAACAACATGTACATGTGTATACATGTATATAAAAAAACTAGTTAAGATAGTTATACTACTGATTTCTCTGAGTTCACTGAAGAGAAGGATTTGTGCTGGTATTGGTCAGACAATTGAATGCGGATGTCTTGTGCTCTGGGTGAATGATTTGGGGATGGCAATGCACAATGTTTGTACCATTGTTGTGTGCGACTGACATATTTTGAAATATTGTTTTAGGTTTTTTTTCCTTGAAATAAAATGGATTTGGAAAAAAAAAACTACAGCATTATGAAAAAGGAAATCAAAGAGGACATCAGAAAATGGAAAGCTGTCCTCTTTTCCTGGATAGGCAAAACCAGTATAATTAAAATGGCCTTAATTTCAAAATTGATTTACAGATCTAATGAAATTTCAATCAAAAACACCAATGTAATTCTTCACAGAACTGGACAAAATAATCCTGAAACTCACATGGAACAAGAAGAGACCCACAATAGCAAAAGTAATCCTAGGTAACAAGAACAAAGTGGGAGGTGTCACAATCCCAAGCTCTATCATATAATTTTACAAAACTGTGATAAAAACAGCATGGTACTAGCACAAAAACAGATGTGTAGGTCAACGGGACAGAATAAGGATATAGAAATAACCCCAAGCACATTCAGCTATTTGATTTCTGACGAATGGACCAAAAATATACACTGCTGAAAAGACAACCTCTTTAATAAACGGTGCTGGGAAAACTGACTGTCCACATGCAGAGGCTGTCGCCAAGGTTGTAGCCTATGCTGGAGGATAACGTCTGTAAGGTGCAGTAGCAGTTCATTTTTATTATCTGCTACACTTTATCTATTCACCCACTAATGGACTTTGGGCTCTCTCTGCCTTGGCCTATTGTGAATAACACTATGAGCAGGGGTATGCAGGGATCAGTGTGAAAGCTTTAAAAATTTTTTTTTGTTTTTTTGGCATATGTTATACTAAGGATTGAACTCAGGGCTTCTGCACTGAGCTACAACCTCAGCCCTTTTTCCTTTTCTAGACAGGGTCTTGCTAAATTGTCAGTCACCCAGGTTGGGCTCAAATTTGTGATCTTCCTGCCTCAGTCTCCCAGAGTGCTGGGACTACATAAAACCCTATGAATTTTTTGGGGCATACCCAGAACTGCTCCATCACATAATTTTAAGTTTTTAAAGATCCTCTATACTCTTTTCCTTGGCGGGTACACAATTTCACATTCCTACCAATAGTGGAGAAGGCTACACGCTTGCCAATGCTTGTTTTAAGGCAGCCATTCTTTCTGACCACCTCTGGCAGGGTTCAAGGCCCTTTGCATCCTAGTGTTCTACTACAGTATTAGGCTACACCCCAGGCCTGGAAAAGTCACTCTAATAGATGGCTTTTGTATTTTTGAGGGGGCTGAGGATTGAACAAAGGCCATATGCTTTGTTACTGAGCTATATGCTCAGCCTTGTCTTAAATTTTGTAACTATAGGAATAAATGTTTACAGTACCTGGGTGTCATTTGTTAAATTTTTTTTTTAAACAGGGTCTCACTGTGTTGTCTAGGCTGGCCTCAAACTGGCCATGCTCCTGGCTTAGTCTCCCAAGTCACTAGGACTACAAGCATATGCCACCAGGCCTGGAAGCTGACACCTTAAAAAGCATCTGTCCAAAAAAAAAAAAAAGAACAGCATCTGTCACAGGATGAAGTCAGTGTTAAGTTTGTTAAATCAATGCTCCATCAGTTTGTTAAGATGGGAGGTTTTTTTCTTTTCTTGCTAAGTGCTGGGGAATCGAACCCAGGGCAAACACATGCACAAGGCAAACACTCTGCCACTGAGCTACACCCTAGTTGGATGTCTCAGTACTATAAGCTGTATGACTATGGTAACTGCTTTACCACAGCTCTAGATAAGATGCCGCATCAGTACCAGGAAGTGGAAATTTAAGCTTTAAAGGCTTGCTTTGGCCTGCGCTTTAAGACTCCACAGGAAACAGTATTCACTGTGAGAGCGGACAACATGTTCACAGGGTCGAAGTCCTGGAGACATAAAAGGAAAACTTTGCAATTTTAGTATTTCTAAAGATGCAGACAATGAAGCCGATGCAAGTGAGATTTGGCTTATTTTCTTTATAATCTTTTAGAAGGTGGCTTCATTTCCTGTAAATACCTTTTGAATGTTTAAGACTTTTTTTTTCCTCTTTTTGAGACGAGGTCTTGCTACAGTTCAGGCTTGGGCTCACTTTGTAACCCACGCTGGTCTCCCGCTCGCAGTGATGCTCCTGCCTCAGCTTCCTGAGTGCTGGTATTATAGGAGTGCGCCACCACGCTCAGCTGAAGTTTAAGGCTTATGCTGTTTCATGGTGCACACTTTTATTTTTTTACTTTTGGTACCGAGGATTGAACTCATAACCTCATGCTTGCCAGGCAGGCGCTTGTGCGGCTGAGCTAAACCCCAGCCCCATGGTGTAGATTTTTAAAAGCCTACCCCCACCCCCACAGGAAAAAATGAAACACGCAGAAGGCGATAATTATGCAACCTGCAGTTCGGAGGCAGAGCTGGACCTGAAACCCGGAGCTAGCATCTCTCCACTGTTCCCACAGCAGCTACGAGGCCTCTCACCAGCCGTCCCCAGCCTGAGCAGGCAGACTCGGGGACAGCGCGGTGCCCGTGCTATCTTGGGCTGAGAACGCCTCCTGCGCCGTGTCCACTGCAGCCGCGCAGCACCCTCCGCGATGCTGTCACTCTGCCTGCCTCCCCCACACATCTCAATTTTCCTGAGCAAGCGTGCGTTTGCTCTAGGTCCAACAGTTCCCCTCACGCTATTTCCTAATAAAAACAGTCCGTAAAATTTAATCCCAGTCTTGACCCAAAGCAAATGCAACTAAATTGGAAACAGATACACTATGAATGCAGGAACACTATATTTATTAGATCAATAATTCATTTTTAGCAATACAAGTACAGAATATATCACAATGCTGGTTACAAACATACTCAGTATGGTTTAATAGTTACAAATAACGGTGGCCACTACAAGTCAGTGAGAATGGTATGAAAGGTCATTTGACACAACGAGCTGTCTTCAAAAACCTATTAATGACCTTAGATACTTCTATAGAAATTATTGTGGCACTAGTCGTGGGGATTTTCATGTAAAGAATGTAAGTGATTTGTTTTTAATTATTCCATTAAGAGCTTTTTATTTTGAGCCTATTAAACTAAAATCCCCTGTTGCTTAATAAAGTAGAAAAATAGTACTGACCTGGTAATATTTAATAAAATGTAGCATTCATTCACATCATAAAAGTAGAACCAAATTGAAGAGGTTTTTTAGTTACCATGGCAACATGTCTTCCCGTAAAAGGAATATACAGAAATGAGTGATGTTACACAAATGGTACCTGCAATGATTATTTAGTGATCCAACACTAACTCTGCACCACAAATCAAGTTTTCTAGATATCTATATATAGCATATATATTTAATCGTAGATTTTACTTTTGAAAAACATGTGCACTTCAACAAACTCACTAAGGCCACTCATGCTAGATACCTAGGATTGCAAGTAAGAATAGTATTATTTAATAACTCCAAAAGCACACTCCTTCAGACCATCAACAGGGTAAAACCAGTTTTCTGCCAAACACTTTCCTGAGATTTGTGGACTACTACTAGTGTTCAAACTGGAGATGAATCTGAATGTCGTATTTTAAAAAAAATTCCTGGTAACTTGAGGTGGAATATGCACTCAATTTTTTTTAAAGCAAAAATAGAACTCTTCAAGAGATTAGTACTTGTAATTTTTCCCGTAGTAACTTTGCTATACAGAAAAGAAGTTAGGCAGGAGCAAGGCTAGGAATGCTGGGGAGGGGGGAGAGTGGCAGTTAGTAATTCCTGTGATTTAGTAAATCATTCTATCAATTTGTAGTTTTAGCGAAGTTTCAATCATGCTTTAGGCACGTGTTTACTGTCCAGCTTTCTGTCTGCACTGTAATGAGCAGCCACATGGCACTCTTATTAATTCTAAGATTGTGTTTCCTATACTTAACTTTTTTGAGATGAGGGTCTTGCTATGTTGCCCAGGTTGGTCTTGAACTCATGGGCTCAAGTGATCCTCCTGCCTCAGCTTCCTGAGTGGCTGAGACGATAGATGTGCGCCATTGTGCTCAGCTTTCTATACTTAATATATACAAGATTATGAACTCTTCCTAACAGACTAGGAACAAAGGTCTTCATTACAATGCAAGAATACCTGGACAAGGGTTACTACAAAGTAATAGTGAATTCATTTTTAACCAAAGAAGAGAGGTGATGGAAAGAAGGGTTCTAATCCTCTGGGCAAAATCAGCTTGGGGGGGGGGCTACAACGATTACGCTGTGAAAAACTCACACAGAATCAGAGTGACTGGCCACCCACTGTGGCACGTGTGAAAGCTCCCCGATGCCCCCAGTTTGAGTAGCACCACAATTCAGGAACAAGACTGGGTAAATGAGGAGTCAGGGAAGGATGAGACCAAAGGCCTGCGTTTAACATTCCTTCACTGAACCTCTAGAAACATCTTCCAGTTGCCCAGGGCATTCTAACACACAACCCGTTCACATAGGGAAAAAAAAATTTGTATAAGCTACTGGTTATTGTGAGGTAAATTTCATCTTTAGGTTTTTTTTTTTAAGTCATAAATCATATGGCATTCACCTTCTTAACTTACTCAGAACATCGTTATTAAAGGAATAAATCCTGTATTTAAATTAGGTATTACTTTTCATTAGAGTCAGAAATAATGCTACGAGTCACAGCCTAGTAAGACAGCAATGTTCTGTTTTTAATTTTTTTTTTTAAGACAGAAATGTTTCCTTAGCTAAAGGGTAGGCATTATATCAACATTTAAAGACCCTATAGGAACTACACTAAAGCGGTGGTGAAAGGAGAAATGTCAGTAATATCTGAAAACAAAAGAAAAGGAACAACTATCTGTCACTTGACATCACCCCAGATCCTAGGCTTCTAAATAGCATGTTACTTTATCAGAGTGTGAGCTAAGCTGAGTTCAAACTGAGCGAGGGAGGATAAGGCCTCAAGTCATTTGCTTGATTTTATTCTAGGAAATGGTGTATGTGCACAGAACCAAAAAATAAAATAATAAAATAAAAAACTTCATGTGGAAACATAAGTTTCAAAATATTTATTGAAAAACAATTTACCATGACATTCCTATACCACAAACATACCACAGGACTCTAACCAAAAAGGATACAAAGTCTATCCTGAAAATATCTTTGGAGGTATTAAATATACAGGCCTATAAGGATAGAGCTGAGTGACTTAAAAATGTTAGTTCCTGGTCACACAGATTACTGTTTGGTAAATAATAAAGGTGACTCTTGGCATTAGGCTGTAATTAACTGAGAGGGACAAACTTCATAAACTACAGGTGTGTCAAATTTATTCTTTCCTGAAATTAACAAGAAAATAATTCAGTCTGAGGAATACATCCAGGATTCAAAAACCACAAAGTTCTCATCCTAGGGTGTGGGCCAGCTTCATTTCTTTCAGTGGAGCCCCCAGTAAATCACCTCCTGGGGACCTAAAAGCACTAACTCCTCACAAGACTGCAAACAGCAAACCCAAACAGGGTTAAAGTTGGGAAGTTCAACAAGTATTTAAAATTTGAAATCTCCTATTAACTCTTCTGTACCCTATAACAGACAGGTTAGATCTCTTTTCCCCTTTCACCCCATGTTCATGTTAGAAGAAAACCAAAATTCAACACTCATCCATTCACCCACAGACTGCTCCAAGCGTTAGCCAAGAGCAGTATCTCTAACAGCCAATCATGAACCCCTGAAAATAGGGGAGAAACTCAGATTCTTAACTCTAGAGGCACCAGACGGGCCACTATCATAAGAATTGAGGTAAAAGCAAAAGACCTTTTTGTTTCTTGGTTTGCTACATGTTACAACTTACCCAATTTGAACATTACCTCAATTAAATAACCCACTGGCTTAAAGAAATCAAAACCAAATAAACAAATTAGTGAAACAGACATATCATTAGGGGATCATTCCATTTGATCCCTGGACTTCAGTTTTACTATTATTTATTATAAAAATGAAGAATTTTCTAAGATTATTTTATTTTTGGGCATTCATTTTCCATAATCCCAAAAACTATGTAGTGATCTAAAATTCCCATTTGAGCATGAACTATTATACAACTCTAGCCAACACATCTATTAATGGCATTTACAGTTAGGGGAACATTGAAAATGAGGGTGGTGGCTGCAGCAGGTATTTACAGATGGCATTGCCATCTGTGCACCGTGACTAAAGAAATGCCACTGGCACTGCCACACTTCCCTAGCGTGGCATCTATTATATGAATATAATTCTTTGCATTATCACTTTTCATTATACATCTAAATGACTCGTTCGACTGATAAAGATATATGCAGGGGCTAAAATAATCATCTAAAGCCTCTGGTCCAAATAACGGCCTTCTACAATAGGCTGGTCCTTTTTAAAGTTTTTCTGGTCCTGTTAGCAAACACGATTAGAGCATCTTGCACTGTTGTACCAAAAACAGAAACAGATATTCTATTACTTACAGATCAACACTGGCCCAGTACAGATGAATCTGACAGCCCTTCCCTCATTATAAAGCTTGGGAGTGGTTATAGCCACTTCTCTGGATAAGGCGGCCAAACACAAGTTACGATGTCTCGCTTTTATTAGTACTTGTGTTAACTTTTCTATACTGCATATAAAGATTTTCCCCATAAAATTTCTTTACAAGACAGTATTGAATACCTCCACATGGAAGAAGTATATGTTAAAAAGTTGTTAAAAATCATCCTTACATAATAAGAATGCAACTCTTTTAAACTCTTAAATAGTTTTATTTAGGGGTTCTTTTTTTTTCCTTTCAGGCTTACTGCAAAATGAATTATTTTTTTAAAAAGAAGAAAAAAAAAAAAAAAGAAAAGAAAAAGAAAAGATTCTCCTGTTTGTTCTACTAGGCTGAAAATGTGGGCCAGACTACTTATACATGCGGTACATGCGGAGTATAACTGAATATATGCTTATTCTACGGACACTCTGCAAGATAGGCATTACCCAAAATAGGGTCTTCAATGGACTGGACCAGTGTTTCAATGCAAATTCCAGCCCTCAAAAACAACATGGTTTTGATTTCACAGTATGAATTCCCTGGAATCTGGGAAAAGGTAATTGGTTAACTGAGGTGGTCCCTCAGCAGCTTGGTCCCTCGACATTCTGAGATATTAGGAAGGACTGCACCACTTCTTCAGTGGACTGGGGGCTGGTGTTCACGTCCTCAAGAGCATCGGTCACTGAATACTGTCGATCTCGCAACCGGTTCCAGTTAGACAGAACATTGTGATATTCAAACACTTTCTCATAATTTCCAATGGAGTTGTAAAGTTTAATGAGACCTCGGTAATCATATTCTAGTCCACTGTAGCCTTCACCAAAGAGTTTCTTCCCTGAAAATAATCAAAGGAAAAAAGAAAGTTCAAATAATGAAACAACAAGTCATATTTCTTTATTGTTTTGTTGTTGCTGTTGTCACTAAGACAGGGTCTCACTATGTGGTTCAGGCTGGCTGCGAGCTTACAATGTAGTCTAGGCTGGCTTCGAACTCTCAGTGATTTTCCTGCCTCCGCCTCCTGAGTGCTGGGATTACAGACATGTAACACCACACTAAGCTACAAGCAGTATTTTTTCAATACAAACACAAGTTTAAGTTTTTAAACAGGTTGGCTTGGTTTTTACTCCATAAGAGAACATATTCTTTTTGTCAGCACCTCTCAAGCCATTCGTGCCCAAGAACTATCTCTAAGACTTTAAATTTGGGCTTTACTAAAATAGAATTATAAAATTTCACGGCTTTCAGGGAAATTATGACTTTTTTTTTTTTTTTTTTTTGGAGATTCAGACTGGCCTTGAAGTCACTACCCTAGGCTGGCTGTGAAATTTTTTAAGGGTTTTTTTTTGAGACAGGTTCTCGTTATATGTATGTAGTTCAGGTTGGCTTTGAACTCACTACATATCCCAGGTTGGCCTCAAACTTATAGCAATCTTCCTGTCTCAGCCTACCAAATGCTTGCATTACAGGTATATGCCACCATGCCCAGCTCCAATTGGGAACCTGAAAATATCAGTATTTTGGCTACTCAAAAAACAATTAACAGCTGCATGTGCTGGCTGGATACCTGTAATCTGAGCACTCAGGAGGCTGAGGCGGAAGGTCTGGGCTACATAGTGAATTCAAGGCCAGCCTGAACTGTACAGTAAGACCTTGTCTAAAAAAAAAAAAAAAAAGACAAAGGGAGCAAAATATAATAAGTGACTGATTGTTTCTCCCATGAATAACAAAACCACACTGAAGGGGGAGGAGGCAGGAAGATAATTTCAACTGTGGTACTTTTGGACAACAGGTTCTGGATACATACAACTTGCAGGCTAAAGACAAAGATTATTGTAAACAAAAACTAGACTCTTCAAAGTAGGTCGGTACATTATGGCTAAGGGGAGACACCCACATACACATGGACTCATGATTTATGACAAACTACAAGAAACGGAAAAGAACAGTCTTCTGAAAAAACGGCCCTGAGTCAACTGTGTATTTATATGTGAAAGAATGAAATGTAAGTCCTACCTTATACCATAAACAAAAATCAATTTTAGGACTGTAGATCTAAATGTATATGGTTAAACAAAGTTTCCAAAAGATAAATTTCTTTCTTTTTCTTTTTTTTTTTTTTGGTACCAGGGATCAAACTCACAACCTCGCGCTTGCCAGGTAGATGCTTATGCTGCTGAGCTAAATCCCCAGCCCCAAAAGATAAATTTCTAGGAGAGTTATCTTCATGACTGGGGTAGAAAAAGATTCTCAAAAATGAATATGAAAAGTGCTAACCACAAAAGAAAAAAATTGATATTTAATTACATTAAAATCAAAAATTACATTTTTTATTTACTTGATTTGAATTACATTTAATTACATTAGAATTTGTTCCTTAAAAAAGACACTATTAAGTCAGGCATGGTGGTACATGCCTGTAATACCAGCACTCCATCCCAGCACTTGGGAGGCTGAGGCAGGAGGACTTTTGAGAGTTTGAAGCCAGCCTAGACTACATTGTAAGCTCACGGCCAGCCTGAACCACATAATGAAACCTTGTCTCAAAGACATGAAAAAAAAAAGGCATTATTAGAAAATAAGCTGTAGAATGAGAGAAGCTATCTGTAACACATGTAACTAACAAAGGGCTTATCACATCTATAGTACATAAAGAATTTCCATAAATCAGTTAACAAATGATAAAGTCATTCCCTATAAAAACAGGCAAAAGGTTTCACAGATAATCTGTAAGATGACAGCCACAGTATCTTATCTTGTAATACCTTGAAATGTTCCATATATCCATTAACAATGGAATAGATGATACATGAATACAATAAAATACTACAGAGTACTGGAAATTCACAAGTGACAGTAATATGTTAACACAGCAAATGTATTTTACAATTAACATTCACTAAAAAAAGTCAGACATAGGCCAGGTATAATAGTGAACACTTATAATCCCAGCACCCTGTGATGTTGAGATAGTAGGACTGGAAGTTCAAGTCTAGCCTGGGCAACGTACTGAGATCCTGCCACAAAACTAAAGGATGGGGGGGGGGGTGTTTGGCCCAGAGCAGGGAATGTATATTGCTGTGAAGGCCTGGGTTCAATCTTTAGTACTGTGCCCCAAACCCCCAAAGTCAAGTAAACCTTGATCTACGTTACAGTCAGGAGAAAGGAGGGGAAGGCAGGGATGGCAATTGTAGGATTGGTTGAAAGTAACTATTTTTACCTATACTTGACACCTAGTGCCACACCTTAGTCCTGGGATCAACTGCAAAAAAGCACCTTTAGTAAAACTCCTCTAGATGATTTTTGGATGGTTACTGGGTGTCCTTTGCAGATCTAAACTTATTTATGTCTCATTAGAACACTTCCCTTATACAACATATAAGAGTCATTAGTCAATCAACTGACTAAGAAAATGTAAAGAAAACATACCAATTGCTATAGATCGCAAATAAAGTTTCTCAGCATTTTCATACTGATTCATATCGTAATTATACAAAGAAGCCAGATGTCCCACTGAAAGGGCTACTTCATAATCTTCTTGACCAAGAAGTTGCTCTTTAATTTGAATTGCTTTGATGTGCATTTCTTCAGCTTCCTGAAAAATACATCAATCATTAGATAATAACTTTTTTTATGTCAACAGTTTTTACTCAATGAGTAAAAGTCTTCGAAATGTCAAAGACAGCTTATGAATGCCATAGGTAACAGATAAAGAACTTATTATCATAAGCTGATGACAGTAATAGTGCCCTTGACCAAAAGCAATGTGAAAACTTATTTGAGTAATAAAAAACTGCTAGAAATTAACAGGAAAAAATAAAATTGTTAGAAGAAATTAAGACATCCTAAAATAAAAATTATTTCTTTTCAATAACATATTCCAAAACTTTTTTTTTTGGTACCAGGGATCAAACTCATGTCCTTGCGCTTGCCATGCAGGCGTTTATGCCGCTGAGCTCAATCTCCAGCCATATTCCAAAACTTTAACTGGATCTTATTAATAAAGTATTAATTTCTATAGGCACACACTATTTTCTGCAGATAACTATTATCCTAACAAAATAAATTCAGGCAGAGGGACAAAACGAGCATTTTTAGCAGATTCTCATTTTCCCTTATTAGGACCTCCAAATGGAAAACAGTAAGAATTTATAACCCATAATTCTTAAAAGATTTAATGTAAATAATTTTATTGCTACAATTAATACTTTTTTAATCAGTCTAAAATTAATTCTTACTATTAATAACTGATATTTCTTTCATACTTACCAGGTACTAAGTATTCTGCTGGGAGCCAGCTGTCTGTATTTAGCTGAGAACTGTTTGTAATCTAAACATAACAATAATATTAGCCTTTTTTTTGGTGCTGGGGATCGAATTCATGACCTCGCGTTTGCTAAGCAAGCACTTAGGCCGCTGAGCTAAACTCCCGGCCCCAATATTAGCCTTATTGATTTGGTATTTTCACATCTTTTTCATGGTCTTGATTCTCTAACTTTATGCATATTATATGTATAGATATGTATAGTTATTTTATTTTATGTTGCTTTATACTAGCTGTTTTCTTACTTCCTTTATGGAATAAGGTATGAATGCATATTATTGTTAAAATTACTAAAAATTTATGATTTGCAATTTATTTAGAAAGAGAAAAATGTAAAACATGATTTTACCTTGAATTTTCTCATTGACTGATAAAGTCTTCCAAGGTTACCATAGTGTTTTGCAGTCTGTACATTAAATTCCCCAAAAGCCTTTTTAGCCAGCTGGAGTGAAGACAGGTGCAAATCATGAGCTTCTTGAAGCAGCCTTTGTTCTGTTTCCTTATTATGACAGTCAATTGCAATCTCCTCTAAAATAAGTGCTGAATAAAGAAAGTAACAAATTAGTGTACCTTTAAACCAATCAGAACATCTAGCTGAAAATTAAATGTACTTATCAAATATATGTGATTATGGTTTAGAAATGGTCAAGATCCAACCATTCTAGTTTATTTTTGGTTTTTGAGACAGTGTCTCAGTACAGTTTACACTGGCCTTAAACTCATTATATAGGCGAGGCTGGTCTCAAACTTGCAGCAATCTTGCCTCAGCTTCTCAAATACTGGGATTACAAGCGTGCACCACCACACCCATCAAAATAGTCTACTTTACTAAACAGTATACTTTTGTTTTTTCGGTACCGGGGATCGAACTCACGACCATGTGCTTGCCAGGCAGGTGCTTATGCTGCTGAGCTAAATCCCCAGCCCTAAACAGTATACTTTTGGGGAAATCCTTCTATTTTGTACAGTATAATGAATTTAAATTTAAGAGAAATGAAATATATCAAATTGTTTTGCAGAACATTAGCTTCCACTTTATTAGATTTACTATACTTTGCTAAAGAGAATGTTTTTTAAAGTGAATGTCAGGAACAAGTGAAATTTTTGTAGTTATGAAACTGTGTCAAGGAATACCTAAGTAGTTTTAAAAATTTTTTGAAACTATCTTTTATAAAGCATAACCTTTAACCAAACATAACTAAAAGAACTGGTTTCTTCCTACTCACTTCATCCACAAAGTTAGGTTATAAGATATTTTAATTTCAAAGCTACATTCAAGACTTTCAAGGGTGGGGATTTAGCTCAGCAGCATAAGCGCCTGCCTTGCAAGCGCGCAGTCGTGAGTTCGATCCCCAGTACCCAAAAAAAAAAAAAGCACTTAGGAGACTGAGGCAGGATTGTTGTAAGTATGAGGCTAGCCTGGGCTACAAAGTGAGTTCAATGCCAACCTGAATTACACAGTGAAACCATGTCACAAAAAGACCAAAAAGCAAAACAAAACAAAAGAAACCCAAGTCCATTAGCCATCACACCCTATTTCCCTCTAAGTCACCAGCCTAGGTAATATCTACTTACTTTTTGTTTCTATGAACTTATCTATTCTGGACAACTCATATATAGCTCAGGACCAAGTTTTCCAGTGTTCAACACTTTCACACTTCATCTAAGTTCTTAAGAACATACATATTCTGGGGCTGGGGATGTGGCTCAGTGGTAGAGTTCCCACCTTGCATGCACAAGGTCCTGCGTTTGATCCCCAGCAACAAAAACATTTTTACCAGGCAATTTCATTTCCTGGAAAACTGTCATTGTGCACAAAGCTAAACAGAAGAGATTTACATCATTGTGGGTGGTACTTTTAAAGAAAGTTTGATTCTTGGTCCCAAAAATTAATTAATTAATTAATTAATAAAAAAGCATTAAGTATTTTTTTAAAGGTTAGAAAACAATACAAAGGTCCAATAATAGAGATTAGGTTAAATATGTTAGAAAAAAAGGGTAATTATCTTCACGCATTGAAATGAAAAAATATTCACGATATTAAAAAAAAAAGTTAAAAAAACTAACAAAAAAATTTACTCATTAATTATCTTATGCTAAAAAGGTGTAAAATTATATTCACCAAAATACTGATTCGAGAGTGGTCGAAGTTCAGGTAACTTTCTTTTTTCTTTTTTTTTATGTAACTTTTTTTTGGAAACTGATCATGTGTAACCCGTGTAACTTAACTGTCAACATACAAGGAGAAACAACTCCAACCAGAATTAAGGTATAACTTACCAACATACACGGAGCTACCACAAGGGTAAACCAATCATGTGAAAAAACACATCAAATCAAAGAGCACTTGTGGCCATTATAAGAAAAAGTATTTGTCAAGTCTTAAAACACACAGGGTAACCTGAAGCTCAATTTAAGAATCCTGTACTAATAAACTTAAAACTACAAGTGCATCTTAAAGGTTCACTCATGTTATTATGGAATCACTTGTGTTAATTCCTCCTTGTCTCAGAAGAAATTAATGCACGCATAAAAGAATAAAACACAAAAGAAAAAAGTAAGGCATATTAACAACATTATAGGAAAAAAGTAAGCAATCTTTCATTAAGAACCACTGGAAATCTTAAGTGGAGCTGAGCGGACTGGCTACTTATAGTAATGGATACAGTTAAATCCTACTACGTCTGAGAAAATAAATACTCCTATTTTCTGCCATGTATCATTAACTCCAGATCATCTAAGACTAGATCACAAAGGGTACCTTTCACCCTCTTTGAAGAAGCCAAAAGAAGATGATCTTCAGGTAGGATGTGGGTGATGATACCAATAGCTCTTTCAGCATGAAATCTGCAACACAGATAAATAATAGTCTGGCATTTTTTCTAGTTATATACCATTAAGCATTAAAAAAAAAAATCACAGTCTACTGTATAATATTATCAAAAGTATAGAACTCAGTGATTTTTAGTACATTCAGCTATACAGCCACCACCACAATCAATTTCATATTTTCACCACTTCAAAAGAAACCAAGGCTGGGCATGGTGGCACACGCCTGTAATCTCAGCACTTAGGAGACTGAGGCAGGATTGTTGTAAGTATGAGGCCAGCCTGGGCTACAAAGTGAGTTCAATGCCAACCTGAATTACACAGTGAAACCATGTCACAAAAAGACCAAAAAGCAAAACAAAACAAAAGAAACCCAAGTCCATTAGCCATCACACCCTATTTCCCTCTAAGTCACCAGCCTAGGTAATATCTACTTACTTTTTGTTTCTATGAACTTATCTATTCTGGACAACTCATATATAGCTCAGGACCAAGTTTTCCAGTGTTCAATCATGCTGCAGCATATGTAATTCAATGTTTTAAAATTTAATCTAGGTACAGCGGCACACATGGAGTCCTAGCCTTTTGGAGGCTGCTGTACGAGGATCTCTTGAGCCCAGGAATTCAAGGTCAGCTTGGACAAGACAGCAAGGCCCCATTCTCAACCAATCAATCCGTCAGTCAATCAGCAAGCCAGGTATAGTGGTTCATACACATAAGACAGAGGCAGAATGATCACAAGGTTGAATTCAGCCTCAGGATTTTGGGAAGACGCTTTCAAATAAAAATTTAAAAAAGACTACAAAGGTGGCTCAGGGGTAGAATGGTAGTGCTGTTGTGGCATAAAAGTAGCCGCAGAAAAGACATGAATGAATGAGCATGACTTTGTTCCGATACATCTGATTTTACCTGAAGACCACAGCTTGTCAATCCACTTTATATCTTTAATCATTAATATATTCTTTGTAATACTGCGAATAAATTGAGCTAACTCAAGTTCTTAGGGTGCCAATCCTATTCATCAAATCTGCTCTTCCTCATCAAAGAAATGCTTCCTTATGTGTTTTGTAATTTTTGAAGGTAAAGTCATTTTAGGTGGCATTGTATCTGTGAGCTGCCGATACGGTTTGAGTTGATGGTTAATTTTTCCCAAGAGTTTTGTATTTTCTTGCAGAGGCATTCTAGGAGTACTAGCAATTAGTTTCACAGGTTAAGACTTTCCTCAGTTTAGCCAGGTGTGGTGGTACATGCCTGTAATCCCAGTACTTGGGGAGGCTGAGGCAGGAGGATTGCTGAGTTCAAGGCCAGTTGAGGCTACGAAGTGAGTTGAAGGCCAGCCTGAACTACATGGTGAAACCCTGTCTCAAAAAGACAAAAAAAAAAAAAAAAAATCTGTGGGGTCCAGCAGACATGATCATCAGAGTCCAGAGGGGTAGAGTTCTGTAGTTACATACTATTCTTTGAGGCATTTTTTTGGTTAATTTGAGCCCACATTCAAATGAACAAGTTTCCTTGTCATCTCTGCCAATGGACACTTCTTCATACCTGTCTTTTCCCCTAAGGCCAATGCCTTGTTCTTGACTTGGTGTGAGAGTTCTAACTCATAGTCTCCTATAGGTTAAATGTTTCATAAACCCAGTATTATTACTGTATAATCGAGGTTATAAAACCTCTAAGCTTTCCTACCATCCCAGACTAGTTATACTATAGTTCCTGCCTTTGGATTTCAATGTCATTATTAGTGATTTTTGTTTTGTTTTGTTCTTTTTGAGAAAAGGTCTCGCTATCCAGTTCAGGCTGGCCTTGAGCTCACTTTGTAGCCCAAGCTGGTCTCAGACTTGCAAGGATCCTGTGCCTCAGCTTCCTCAGTACTGGGATTACAGGCATGCATCACCATGCCCAGTAGTCTATCATTAGTTTATAGGGATTTCTTCATACTCTAAAAAGCTTACTAACACGTGTAAGAGACATAATGGTTTATATTTTTATGGTTTTTTTTTTTTTGGTACCGGGGATCGAACTCATGACCTCGCGCTTGCCAGGCAGGTGCTTAAGCCACTGAGCTAAATCCCTGGCCCCATTTTTATGTGTTTTGAGCAAGAAGTTTTTAGGTTTTTATTTTTTATTAGTAGTGGGAATTAAACTCAGGGACTGCACTTTCCCCAGCCTTTTTTGGTCTTCAGACAGGGTCTTGTGCAGTTGTCCAGGCTAGGTTCAAATTTGAGATCCTCCTGCTTCAGTCTCCTCACAGTATTAGGATTACAGACATGCACTTCCACTCAGCTGTTTTGATTTTTTTTTTTTGTACAGGGGATCAAACTCACAAC
The DNA here is from genome assembly GCA_004027295.1 of Dolichotis patagonum. NCBI lineage: Eukaryota > Metazoa > Chordata > Mammalia > Rodentia > Caviidae > Dolichotis > Dolichotis patagonum. Next base: position 32,476 of record PVJX010008635.1, read on the forward strand.
CTCACTCTTGCCAGGCAGGTGCTTATGCCACTGAGCTAAACCCCCAGCCCCTGTTTTTAGATTTTTAAGTCTGCTACTTAGCCAGACCTCACTGCATTACTCAAAGAAAAATTACTGAATGAGTTATATTCCATACAGAAATACACAAGTCCCAATATTAAACTACATAATGTCTAAGTGAATAGCTTATAAATTAGTATGATTATGTTTAGGTATCCTCTTAAAGCTCTACAAAGACAAATTTGACATATAAAGTACATTACATACTACTACAATAGGGAGGACAACCAATCAAACAAACAAACAAAAATAGAGTTTAATCCTGCACTGAACAAGAACATGGCACTTACAGTGCATTGTCAAATTTCCCAGAGCTATACTGGTGAACATACGAAGAGTAAGCCAAGTCTTCATGAGCTGTTGCTACATGGATATTTTTGCCACCAAACACTGACTGTCGAATGTCAAGGGCTGCCTGAAAGAATCATAAAGGCATTTAACAATATTGTCAACGTTTAGAGAATATCGCTTCATTTAAATTAAATATTCTAATAATCCATATTCACAAACTGTTAAGTTTTCAAGCAAAAAAGTCCTGCAGAGGACTTTTGTGAAGACCAGGTAGACTTAAAAAGGCAATGGCTTACTAATAATTATTCCTATCTCTTTAGAGTCACATCAGTGTTTTCTCTAGGTCTCTCTCTAAAAGAGACCTACCTTGTCTGCAGCTATGACACACTCATCATTTACCGTAGAATGACTATGATGGGGTCTAAAATTATTCCTATCAGTCCTGGTTGCTAAACAGGCAGCTATATTGATATTTGTTAAGCCAAACCATCACCTGGGCAAATGAAAAAGCGAAAACTTAAATATGGGCCCACAACTCGTAACTCCTTTCTTGCCTGATTCTCTTTAATCCCTAAAGCATTATCTCTTCAGCCTTCTAGGTAATATTTAGTAAAAAAAGACAGTGTGCTCTATCAGACGGGGAAGGGTTCAAAGGGTTATTTTTAGATAATGGTTTATATATCACAAACAAATACAGGTCAACAAATCAATTTAGATTGAAAGAAAAAAATGCAATCATTAACATACCTGATAAATTGCAACAGACTGACAGATATTATCTACATTGAGTAAGTAGAACCCATAATCTAGCAATGTATCAGAGTACTTGGGGTGTTTGGGTCCAAAATGATCCCTATTAAAAAAAAAAAGACACAGAACTATTAGAATATAAAGCAGAGCAAAAACTGAAAATGAGATTTTTAGTAACAATCACCTACCGTGCCAAATACACTGCATGTTTAATTAACTGTTCTGCCTTCTTAAATTCACGTTTTACTACACAAGCCTGTAGACAAAGTAAAAAAATTGTTAAAAAAAAAAAACTCAAACAGTCCTTAGTGTGCTGCACCTACAGTGTATTTTTCTTACTATGTTACAGTCAGATATGTATTTTCAAATGTAAGTTTCACTTACAATTTTTTTTCCTTCCAAATACTTGAAAATTCTACAAACACTTTTATACAATCTAGGAAAATCATAAAGTTTAAAATTCTGACAGTAACTCTCTGTATAAACCTATTATAATAAAATTACTTTAGAAAGCTAGTGTACTATCCCATGTTAGTAAAATAAAACGGTTGGGGAAGGATTAATCATAGTTGGTTTTTTTTTATTTCCTTTTTCTTTTTGAGGCAGAATCTCACTACTGTAGCCCAGGCTGGCCTCGAACTCACAGTGATCCTCCTTCCTCAGCCTCCCAAGTGCTGGATTACAGGAGTGCACCACTGGACCCAGCTTCCATAGTATTTTCTAAGGTAGTTATCCTGGTTCTGGAGTGGCTTACAATGATTTTTTTTCAGTTTTATTCATTAATAAAAATTTTTTTTCTAAGTCTACAGTGTCTGATATTGGATGGTTTCCCATCTAAGTAACAACCAGGATCAAATCTGCTCAGGTCATGAGATCAGCCAAGACCGGGCATGTTTAACCTGGTTGTCCATCTATTCAACTAGTAATTTTCTAAACGCTAGGAACACAGGTAGGTGCCACATCCCATGCCCAGCTTTCTCTGATATTCTGAGATAGTCTTACTATGTAGGCTAGGCTGACCTCGAATTCTTGGCAATCCTTCTGCCTCAGGTTCCCAAGTGCTAGGATGATAGGCCTATACCACCATCCCTGGTTTTAACTAGTAATTTTTTTTTCTTTTTACAGTACTGGGAATTGAATTCATGACCTCATTACTGCCAGGCAGACACTATGCCACTGAGCTATATCCCCAGCCTCAACCAGTAATTTTAAAATGCTCAGATGCTGGGTATAGCTTGGGAGGCTGAGGTAGGAGACCACTGAAAGTTCGAGGCCAGCCTGTGCTACACAGGGAGTTCAAGGTCAGCCTGAACGATACAGTGAAACTGTGTTAAACCATCCCCCTCAAAAAAATCCCAGAATTTTAAGTTTTCCTATTATATTTTACAATATTTTGAACTATGAAGATAGCCAAGTTTAAAAACTCTACATATCATTTGCGTTTAGAAATGTGTATCTTGCATATTATGCTGTCTTCATATTAAACGAATATTCAACGTTCTGAATTAAAAATATAGTAATATCCCTTGCTTCTGTTGACCTGTTCTAAAATGACTGATTTAATATTTTATGTAAATATAGCAATCTTCTAAATCTATAATTTTATAGTATTTTTTCAACTGAATTTCCACTAGTAAAACCAACTGAAATGGACTACTCAAATTTAAGAAACTTAAGTACACATAAAGAGTAGATGTGGAAGGGCCGGAGATTTAGCTCAGTGGCTTAAGCGCCTGGCTGGCTAGCGCAAGGTCGGAGTTCGATCCCTGGTACCAAAAAAAAAAAAAAAAAAAAAAAGTAGATGTGGAAAATATGTTAATGCTTTTAAGCTTTAGTATACTAAACCTATTTTTTGTTTATTTATTTAACCAAAGCTTTTTTTTTTTTTGAGATAGGGTCTTATCATGTGTTCCAGCCTGGCCTCAAAACTAGTGATCCTCTTGTTTCAGCTTCCTAAACATGTACTGGGATTATGGGCATGTACCACCACGTTCGGCCAAAGTAGTAATTTTTAAATGCTATTAAATGGCTTCAAAGACATACTGCATTTATTTATTTTTAAATTTTATTACACACACGCACACACACACTTTTTTGGGGACCAAACTCAAAACCTTGAGCTTGCCAGGCAGATGCTTGTGCTGCTGAGCTAAATCCCTGGCCCCTCTGCATTTATTTAAAGAATAAGAACTAGAGAAAAATCAAAGATTGCCCAGTAGGTCAGGTACAGCATGCTGCCATGCTGAGACTGCCATACTGTCAACACTAGGCCAGTCTTGTAGAGAAGTGACCACAGCCCTTGCAGCTTTGGCCTAAGGAATTCACCTTACTGTACCAACTTTAAGAAAAACAAAACCTCATGCCTGAATAGTACCAAAATACTAATTTGACCTGTGTTTCAGTGATCTAAATCAATTATCAAAATGAAGTATTTTACTAGTTATTTTGGTAAAGCAAAATTGAAATTAATTACATACGTTAGATACTTTGGGCCAGAGAAATCATGTTTCTAAAATTGAGCACAACAGAAAGCAGAACTTGTTTGTGTATACAGTACATATTAACTAGGTTACCACAAAGGTAAAGCCTAGTAAATTCCATAATTTACTTAATAATTTTTTTTTTCATGGTCACTTATTTATTTTTGATACAAATGTACATGACACACGTTTACTTAATAATTTTAACATGGTACTCACCTTAGAAGCTTGCCTTAGAACATCCACCACAACTTTAACTGGTAAGCCTGCTGTAATTTCTTTCATTGCCTCAATGCACCATTTGTACGCCTAAAAAAATTTAAGAACAAATGGTTATAAATCAAATTGATAGCACTGACAAAAATGAATGAGAAATTCTCATGAAATGAATGAGTTTTTAACTACCTAAACACAAACATGCACAAAATATTTATACATAAAAATTTTTAAAAAAATATTAATCTATCAAATTACTTTTTTTTTTTTTTGAAACAGGGTCTCACTGTACAGTTCAGGCTGTCCCTGAACTCCTTATGTAGCCCAGGCTGGCTTACACTTGCAGCAATCCTCCAGCTTCAGGCTCCTGAGTACTGGAATTAAAGTTACACACCACCTTGCCCAACTATTATTTTTACTCTTAATATCTGAAATGCTTCAGAATCACCATTTGCAGGTGTGTGACATACTCTTATTTGTCCTAGAAGCCTTTCTTTGTTTTTTTGAGACAGGGACTCAGTATGTAATGCAGACTGGCCTTCAACTCACTGTGTAGAACCAGCTGGCCTCCAACTCACAGCAATCCTCCTGCCTCAGCCTCCCAAGTACTAGGATTACAGGTGTACACTACCATACCCAGGTTGTCCCAGAAGCCTTTGCACAAGCCTTTACTTCTGCCTTAGAATGCATGCCCCTTTCTTCCACCCTTGTAAGTTGCCTAACTCAGGTTTCAGCCCTAAGTAGGTTTTCTATATTCTGCTTCCCCTGCTGCAATACTTAGCAGTATTTTATACTTTAATTGCCTTCTGAGTGCTCATTTTGAGCTGGCTATCGTTCTAAGCACCTTATTTGCATTAACATGTTTAACTAAAACGAAAGTTCCATGAAACATGTATCATTATTACAGGGAACTGAGGTACAGAGAGGTGGCAAGCAATGAGGTAGTACCTAGCTGCGCAATGGGAAACAAAATGAAAAGCAGTGTGGGTGCAGTGGGCATGCTTATAACTCCAACTACCCAGAAGACTGAAGTGAGACGAATGTAACTTTGAGAACTGCCTGGGGAAATTAAGCAAGATCCTGTCTCAAAAACAAAACAGGCGGGGATTTAGCTCAGTGGCATAAGCACCTGCCTGGCAAGCACAAGGTCATGAGTTCAATGCCTGGTACCAAAAAACCCCCCAAAAACAAACAAACAAAAGAACTGTATTAACAAAACAAAACACTTCTATACCAGTGACTAGCATGAGAGGAAAAAGAAAAGGTGAATTATTTTGGATCATGATCACTGCCACAAAGAAAACAATTTTGTGAAGGCATTACAAGGGAGAAGGAGAAAACACATTAGAAAATAATCATTTGTTCTCTTGTGTAAGTTTCTTCTTCCATTTTGTTTAAGAGATAACTATTTGGAAGTAACTATTGTATAAAAATGAAATAAAAGCTACAATCGCACTGAGATTTAGATCTGTGTTTACAAGACACTAAATAAGCTTATTTTGTTTCCAAGTAATCAGTTGCAGTCTTTAGAACTTGGTATACCATAATACTGGTTTAAAACACCGATTGTCCTATGTGGCCACATGATTTCCTTCAGTCAGCTATAATGCAAGCAGGAATACAATGGGTCATTTCTAAGGCAAAGGTCTAAAAGCCAGCTGTGCTTCTCATGCTTCTCTGCCCTTATTCCAAGGTTTATAATGTCCCTGGTAATAAGCTAAGTGACAGTGGGTCATCCCTAAAGTGCACAGGCAATGTTAAGTATAACTGCAGCTATCCCAGTCATAAGCAAAACATTTTTAGTGTTCTAAGCCACTGCTACTTTGGGACTGATACTGCTTCAGTTTACACTATCCTGATTAGTAATATCTTAGTGATAATCTTTCACTAAGTATCAAGATATGTGTAGCTTCCTGCAGTATCAATAAAAAGTTGATTTATATTTAAAAGAATAAACTGTCAAAATTATCCAAGAAACATCAAAAAGACTTAAAAAATTCTTCATGAATGTGCTGACAGTTGCAAAGATCATAAGTAAGGCATAGTATAAAGCCTTAAACATAAATTTATGAAGAGAACTTTCTGTTAAATTGTTAGCAGCCTAGCTAAAAAAAATGGAAACTGGTAAATCAAAGTCACCCGAGAAGAGAATGGCCAGAACCAGTGCTCTGAGAGGCTAAGGCAGGGGGTCTGCAAGTTCTAGCTCAGCCTGGACAACTTAGTGAGACCCTGTCTCAAAGTAAAATATAACGAGGAGGTAAGCTGTAGTTCACTGTGAAGGTCCTGAGTTCAGTCCAGAGTACCACCTTAAAAAAAGTGGCAAGACATCAACTATTCTATGAAATAACAGAAATCCTAGGGACTGTAGAAGAGTTGAAACGAAATTAAAGACTTGAAGAAATAGGGCCAGAGATGTAGCTCTGTGGCACAAGCGCCTGCCTTGCAAGCGCAGGATCCTAAGTTTGATTCCCAGTACCATTCCCCACCAAACAAAAAAGAGAAACGAAATGAAAAGATCCAGAGATTAGTTCCTATTTAGAGAAAGAAAAAAAAAATGGCAAGCATCTGGAGAACTTGCAAGACAAGTGTTACTTAATACTAAATCTGATATTTACTTATTTACTTTTGTGAAGCCAGCAATCTCCACAAATGGTATGGGCTATGGTAAATGGGGCTGTTTTTGGTGTTGAATATTAGAGAAAGGGGGCAAATTTTACATCTAAACTGATAAAAAATTACACACATTACACATAAGGGCCAGCAAAACAACAGGACAAGATAAGCAGACATAGAAACTCAAAATCAAAAATAAGTAGAATATAAACTTTAAAAAAATGTAGGCAGGGCTGGGGATTTAGTTCAGTGGCATAAGTGCCTGCCTGGCAAGTGAGAGTGATCCCCAGTACCAAAAAAAAAAAAAAAAAAAAAAAAGTAGACAGGCTAATAAATAATAGATGTTTACATGCTGGCGTGACACATTGTCATACAGCTGTTAAAAGTGGGATGATTCTAGCACAAACATCTTGCAATTACTACAAAATTTTCTGTTTTCACTCTAGTTGTAATTTTCCTTTAAGTATGGAAACATATTAGGAATGGAATGGGGGAAAAAAAAATCGAGATAGGAATAATTTTAAAAACCAAAAGCTAGGGCCAGGAATTTAACTCAGCATGTAAGTGCCTGCCTGGCAAGCACAAGATCATGAGTTTGATCCCCAGTACCAAAAAAACCCAACAAACAGAAAAAAACAAAACAAAAGCTAAGTGATAGCTATCTAATAGCATAAAATAATGACAATATTCTTCCATAAATAAAGCAACCAAGCAAAGGAGTTAAGCACATACAGATCACTTGTCAATTTAACAGTAAAAAGCCAGAAATGGTTGGACAAACAAAAAACAAAACAAAACAAAACACTAGCAGAGTACAGCTACCAAAACAATTTAGGCAGAAACACAACTGGTCCAAGAGTAGGGTGTGGTGGTATGTGCCTGTAAACCCAGCACCCAGGAAGCTGAAGGAGGACTGATGTGAATTTGAGGCATCCTGGGCTACACAGTGAGACCCTGTCTCAAAATCAAAACAAAACAAAACAAAACCTATAGTAAATACATATTTAAAATCCATCTCCCGAATACTCCTTTGGTCTGAATTTAAGCATTCCATTACAAATGTGTACAATTTTTTTGGTTTTTTGAAACAAGGCCTTGCTGTGTAGTTCAGGATGGCCTTGAGTTTACTATGTAGCCCAGGCTAGCCGCAGACTTGCAGCAATCCTCCTGTCTCAGGCTCTCAAGTGCTGCGATCACAGGAGTGCACCATCACACCTGGTTGCAAATGTGTATAGCTTTCAATAAACCCAGTATGTGCAAATGAGATTTAGATATACAGAAAACTATTTGATTTATCCTGTTTTTTTCTTTCTTGCTTGCTTTTTTTTTTTTCTCTTCTTGAGACAGGGTCTCCCCAGAGTCCAAGCTGGCCTTGAATTCACTATGTGGCCCAGACTGCTTCAAACTCAAGGCGAACCTTCTGCCTCAGCCTCCCAAGTGCTGAAATTACAGTTGTGCATCACCACGCCTGGCTGTTTTGTTTGTTTTTCTAAGACAGGATCTTTCTATATCGTTCAGGCTGGTCTTGAACTCACCATTATAGCTCAGGCTGGCATAGAACTTATGGTGATCCTCCTGCCTCTGTTTTGCTACCTGAGTGCTAGGACAACAGACTCAGTTTATCCTGTACTTATACCTGTAAAGGTACCTGGTGAACATAAGGCAAAGTGGCTTAAAACACTTACCTCATCATAATGACTTTTTGCAAACAGGAGGGCACACAGTTCTCCATAGAGTGCAGCTTTGTTTGCTTGCTGGCCATGTTTTGATAATTTATCCATATATGTCTGTGCTAACTTAAATGTCTCTTCACCCAAATGATATTTGCAGTTTCCATTTCGTACATGAAGTAACCTATAAAACATAACAAACAATTCTCCATTCTTGATAGTTCAAGCATGGTGGAGCATATAAACTCTGAAAATCACTATGTAGCACCTAAACAACAACATAAATACAAGAAATGAGGTAGTATTAGAAAAAATTGTCTGGCCCAAATGGGTTGGTGAATGCCCGTAAGGAAGTACAGGACATACTCTTCTGAGAAAGCATCCCATGATTAATGTCATCCAATTTTTAACCCCTTATCATCTGAAAATATTCTATATCCTTTGTGTACTAAGCATGTGCTGTATCTAAGAACATAATGACTCTTTTTGTCCCAAACCCCAAAACAACACAGTTGCAGTCTGAGAAGCCAGGAAAATAATGAAGGAAAAAAAAAAAAATCAACCCGAAATACTATTACCACCATTACCTTCTATTGTTATTTTCCTTGGGGTTCTTGTTTCTGTTTTTTTGACAGGGTCTTACTATGTCACTTCCTTGAACTTGTGATCCTCCTGCCTCCCTTCTCAGGGGCTAGGATTACAGACATGTGGTAGCACATCATGCTACCACTAATTTTATGATGCTTCATAAATACTTCTTTTGGCTGATTTTTCCAGTAAGGTAAGTTCACTGAAAATAGCAGTTATTTCTCTTAAAATCTTTATTTTCTGGGCAGTTAAAAAACCAGAGTTCTTCACGAAAAATAATTGTGCAACCATACTAACAATTTAATGATATTTATGATCAGACTAAAACCTAGACAGCAAGAAATTACCTTTATACACACTATTCAAGACAAGAGAGCAGGAAAGAAGGGGAGGGGATAGGCTCTAAGGTGGGTAACAGACATGATGATAATACATGCATTGAAATTCACATCCTCAAAATGTGAAAGTATGGAGAGGGCAGAGCAAGAAAAGTGATAAAAATAATCCAAGTATGGCATACACATACATAAATGTAACAAATGAAGCCCATTAATTTGTAGACTCCATATGCACTAATAAAAATATATTAAAGGAGAATGGTGTTAGGACTGGACAAATAATTATTATAATTTTGGTTTGAATATTATGTTTATATACCAACTGAACACAATTTTCTAAAAATGCCTAGCTTGAGAGAAAAGTATAAAAGACATTTAAAAGAAAACCAAGTTGTTTGCCAGCCCATGCCCAGCCTGGCTTCTTCTACATCAGCAATTAAAATCAGGTTGATTTTAAGCCATCAGAAAGCAAATATAAAACAGGATTAAGTATTAAGAAACCAAACAAAGTAGCCTTATTTAAAAAGGCACAATATAAACATAAAATGCCAGCATTATAATTACGATTACTACTATAAACTAGGAAGAGGCATAATGTTGCTCTTGATCTGTAGCCATAATCCAAAGAAGAAAACTAGGGCTGTTGTGATCTCAGCAGGCCATTAACATTCAGGCTTTCACGAACAAAATTTCCTTCCATTTTTATGCACCAAGGATTCGCCATCACCTCAGACATGCCTGCACGTTCAAGGAAGCTGAGCAGAGGCGTGAAGGGCTAGCAAAGGGAGATCAGCTGCCTCAGACAAACTTCTGAACTTCTTTGCATGTGCCTCACCTTCCTTTCCCACACTCCACCTTCTTTGGGTTGACAGGGCAGTATGCAACATTCTCAGATTCATGGGGAAAACACAGATCATCTGCTAAAGAGTGACAGGGGTATGCTGGACAGGGATTCTGATGGTTTTTCAGTTTCCTCTGGAAATCTAACTTCTTTAGAAATAGATTACTTTTAGGTTGGCGAGGGGACATTATTCTGTTCATAAGGCTTAGTAGCTGACAGTCACCCATGTGGCATGATATGAAAGAGGAAGAACAGTGTGTGCACCCAACTAATCCCTCTGTAACCAGTCAGAAATGTCTAACAGCCAATCCTTAGTTTACAGCTTTGTCTATGAAGTACATGATAGTAATATCAGTCATTTCTATAATAATAATAAAAATAATAAAATCGAGTTGGCATGTGGTGTGACTCAGTGGTAAAATGCTTGTCTAACATGCCCAAGTCTTGGGTTCAATCCCTACAACACATACACATACAACGTAAGGAGTGGTTGGGAAACATTATTTAGGAGTATAAAATCTTAAGAGAAATTTAAAGTTTTTTCTAGCTACACCAAAAATACTAAGTCAACAACTGAAAATGAGAACAATCACTATTATTCCCCTTTTATAGTCAGGGAAAACAGAATAACTTCAAAAGAAACTAAGAATGCATTTGAAAGGAGCAGTCAATAAGGTGGTAAACACTATACAATACCAGTGTATATCCTTCTCCAATATCCATTGTAGTCATCTGCTTTTAGGAAAGAATAAAATCTGGCAGGGTATGGTAGCACACACATGTAACCTAGCACTCACAGGCTGAGGCAGGAGGATTGCTGTGAGTTCAAGCCCACCACAGGCTACAAAGTAAGCTCAAGGCCAGCCTGAACTGCACAGTGAAAACCTGTCTCACAAAACAAAAACAAAAACAAAAAACCACAAAAAACCCTCCAAAAACCAAAAGAATAAAATCCCCAAATAAAACAATACACTAACTTTAATCCAAAATTCTGGAAAATCATAATATAAAATCCAATTAAAGCCTAGATGCATTTAGTAATTGATCAGATTACTATAAAATGGTGGGGGACTGGATTTACATTTATTTGTTTGTTCTATAGTACTAGAGATTGAACCAAGAACCTCTGCAGTGAGCTAGAACTCCAGTCCCTTTTGTTTTTTAGATTAAAGTTTTACTATGCTGCCCAGGCTGGCCTTGAATTTATGATACTCTTGCCTCAGACTAGCAAATAGTTGAGATTACTGATGTGCAACACCACTCCCAGCTTGGATTTGTATTTCAAAGCAGATATAGAGAACCGAGAAGTACACGGATAACTTTTCAAGCTCAGGATACTGATAAAGAGGCAATGTCAATTTGCTGTCAAATTGCTAGTTCAATTAGAGGACCAAGTAGTACTGCACATTGATCTCTGTCAAAATGGAAACCTGCCAGAGGTGATGGTGTATGCCTTATAAGCCCACTACTTGGGAGACAGAGGCAGGAGGATCACTGGGAATTCGAGACTGTCCTAAATTCCTGAATGCATAGCTAGATTCTGTTTTAAACATCTCCCTACTCCCCAAAGGAAGACCAACCATAGCAAAACAAAAACAAAATCTAGGAGAAAAAAGATCAGTTCTAAAAAAAAAAAAAAAAGTTCAAATGATGTTTTGAGAGACTGTCACAATCAAGTATGAACTGTTACCTATTATGTTCTGATCATTGTAACTACTCTGGAGTCATCTCGAGTTAGTTTTGGATAAAACTTTCAGAGCCTTTTACTTGTCTGAAAATCTATTTTGATCTTGTGGATGACATCAACAAAAATTTTCTCTACTAAACAGGGAGGTGGCACACACTTGTAACACCAGCTACTACAGGGGATGAAGTAGGAGGACATGGAGTTTGGACTCAGCCTGGGCAACTCAGTGAGATCCTGTTGCAAACTAAAATAAAAATTTTAAGGGCTAGGGATGAAGTGCAGGGGTAGAGCATTTGCTTAGCACACATGAAGTTCTGGATTTGATCCCTAGTACTGCAAAAAACAAAAACATCTCCAAAGCTACTAGCAACTACCTGCAAAGTGTTAGCACTATTAGACTTTTTCATTGCTCTGTGACCAAGTAGACACAACCACAATCTCTACAAATGAACCACTGATCGAATCACCCCCCTTTTTTGGAACTGGGAGTTAAACTCAGGACTAGGCAGGCATCATGCCACTGAGCTATAACCCCTCCACTCCCAGCTTGGATCACTTTTTTTTTTTTTTTTAATATTTGAGATTGGGTCTCAGTTGCTAAGTTACCCAGATGAGGCTTGAACTTGCAACGCTCTACCTCAGTGTCCCAGAGTGCTAAGAGTACGTGCATGTGTCTCCACCATGCCTAGCCCTCACAGGATCACTTTTTGAAGTAATCTTGAAAAAGCACACCTGTGATCCCACACTCAGGAGGCTGAGGCAGGAGAGCAGCATAATTTATATAGTGAGTTCAAGTCCAGTCTGAACTACATAGGGAGATCTTGTTTCAAAAAAGAAAAAAGTAAAGCTATCCAAGACTGATAAGATCATGCCCTCTAGATAATTCCAAATCAAACTTCCGTATATTTTAAAAAATGTATTTATTTATTTTTTATGTTATTTTGTTTTATTTTTTGGTACCGGGGATTGAACTCACCACTGCCTGAGTGCTTGCAAGGCAGGTGCTTATGGCGCTGAGCTAAATCCCCAGCCCTACATTTTTTTTAAGTGTAACAGTCCTAATGCTTTGCAACCACATCTAGCCCCCCATTTCATTTTTAAAACAAAGAAGCCTCTATGAGCTTCTTTACATTAGCACTGACCTAAGTTTCAGGTGAACATTTCTTTCTCAAATAGTCCTCTGTTGTTTAAAATAATAAACCCGAATGAACATTACATAAAATGTGAGAATTTGCAAGGTAACTCTCCTCAGTAAGCAATGGTTTTTAGAGAAGAAAAAAATTCCAACTTTAATGTTTAAGAACATGTGGTCCTGGAGAATTTCAGTTTTATGTTATTTGTGAAAATTCTCTTATCTCTGGTTTGAAAAAATTCTTAAAATTTATTAAAAACTTCCAGTTAGTTCTTCACTCTCTTTTTGCTCCATTTACATGTCAGGCATATATTACAGTATTCACTGTTTACTACTGTTTTTATTTCATCGCTCCCTTCTTAAGACTTGTTACTACTAAACTTTTATTTGGTTAGAGAAACCCTTTGATCGTTTTCCTCAGATAAAATACACCGAGGTGTATCAAGTCTTGATATAACTGGAAGATCTTTCTTTTGCTCTAAAAGTTGGTGAGGTAAAGTATTTTCTCTCAGCAATTGAGATATTCCTGTAGTCTTTTATTTACCTTGGAATTTCAGAAAATTAAAACTATTCAGGACTAAGAGTTCTCTTTCAATCCAGATTCAGGTCTTTCATGAAATTCTTTTTTCCTTTCAAAAACTATAACAAAAAAAGGTATTGAGGTAATCCATGTCCATGATTTACAAGTAAGTAACAGAAAAGGGTTTTTCTTTTGTTTGACAATAATGGTGACTGAAGCCAGGGCCTTGACACTGAGCTACATCCCCAGCCTGTGTTTATATTTTGGGGACAGGGCCTCATTAACTCACTGATCTGTCAGGCTGGGCTCCAATTTAGCTGCCTGAACCCTGGGTTCACAGGTGTGTGCTACCACACCCAGCTGGAAAAGGATTTAAAATAAATTTGCTCAGTCCCATCCTCAGACACCCAAAGGCAATCTGTGCTCTCTCAGGTAATGTGACACAAATCACACACGGATTGATTAACCCCAGAGAAGAAGCTGCAAACGGGGCTAAAGAGGAGCTTTTTGGTTGTTACCTTCCTAGAAAATGCTGTTATAGTCAGTCCTCCATATCTCAGTGTCCCATGGATGGAAAATATTTGAGGGGAAGAGGGAACAGGATTGCACAGAATAGGTACATTTCCTAAACAATACAGTATAACAACTATTTACAGTGCATTTACACTGTATTTAGGTATTGCTTAAAAGTATAGAGAGGATGTGCCGAAATGACACGCAAATGCTATACCATCTTATATGAAGGGCTTGAACATCTGATGGTTTTACTGTCTAAGGGAATCCTAGAATCATTCACTCATGGACACTGAGGGACAACTACACTAAATACTAATTGTGGTTATTTCTAGACAAGAGGTTATGCACAATATTTATTTATTTTCCTCTTCGTGTTTTTTTTTGTGTTTTCTGAATTGGCCTGGCAACATATTATCTATAAGCAGAAGAAACAAAACTATTAAATAGAAAGTGAATAAAGGGAAACAGTCTGAGTCTGCAAGGAATAAAAAATGGTGCCAGGGTTAACCACAGGCGGCCAAGAAAGTTCCCTGATCTTTACTCTCTTTCAATGCTAGCCTGAGATTAGAAACTGTGTTTATAACAGTCAATTGAAGAATACACTCTTATTCTTGCATCAGGCTCAAAACCCCTGGGATTGGCCAGAGGATTTCATTAGCATCTACTCTGTAAAACAGTCCTTTTCCGATGTAAATAAACACATGATCAATCAATACTCCAAATTTGCTTCTGCCTAAAAACAGCTAAACTGAAAATTTAATCATTTTTCAAATAATACTTAATAAGAGGCTGGCCATGGTGGCACACACCTGTAATCCCAGCACTCAGGAGGATGAAGCAGGAGGATCGGCTGTGAGTTTGAGGCCAACCTGGGCTCTACAAGCGAGTTCAAGATCAGCCTGCACTATATAATGAGACTCTGTCTCAAAAAACAAATAAAAAACTAAGGTGACAAAATTACATACAAGTTATACTAAATACATCTCTAATGACTAAGAATTTGGCAAGTATACTTGTGCAATCCCAAAGATAGCCAAGTTATTATTTACTGTATTGTCTCAATATTCCCTTACATTTCTTAATGTAGACCTCCGAGTTCATTCAAGGCAGCAATACTGTATGCACAGTTTTAAAACTTGTTCCAGGGCTGGGGATTTAGCTCAGTGGCATAAGTGCCTGCCTTGCAAGCGCTTAGGCAGTCGTGAGTTCGATCCCCGGTACCAATAAGAAAAAGTTTTTTTGTTCCCTAGAACATCTTACACAGATTGAAGGATATACAGAATGTGTTATGGTATAAGAAACAGCAAACAGGATTAGATTTCTGAGAAAGCTGTTTTTTTCCTGGTTTTAAAAAAGAAGAAGAGGGCCAGAGATATAGCTCAGCCGCATAGTGCCTATCTAGCAAACGTGAGGTCCTGAGTTCGATTCCTGGTAACAAAAAAAAAAAAAAAAACCAGAAAGAAGAAGAAAATGCAGACTCAGCTGCCATGAGCGGGTTTTGACCTTCCCTAATCTCTATCAGCACACAATTGCAAACCTAACAATATGTGCTACAGTGATATGAGCATACGTTTGCAATTTAGTTGTAACCAGAATCATGAAAGAAAGTTTGTGAACAAAGTAGTAATACACTGTTAAAGAAGACAAACTAGGAAAGAGAGACAGGGCCCTGGACCCGTAAGAAAACTAACCCTTTGGATTAGGCTAAAGCAAAATTTATATAGCAGCCTTAAAATTAGACAGAAGAAACAAATAACTGGGCAAAATAAATCACCTGATTTGGTGAATAAAAATCAAACACATATGAAAAAATGCTGGACCAGGGATTTAGCTCAGTGGTGCAGTACTTGCCTGGCAAATGTGAGGTCTTGAGTTTGATTCCTAATTACCCCGCCCCAAAAAGAAAATGCTAGTGGCTTTTCTGTTCCAAAAAAATTAGTTCATTAACAAAGAAATATTTCACCTCTCAAATCCTATATAAGACAGTCTAAGACAGGTGTAGCAGCACACACTTGTAAATTCAGCACTCTAGGAGGTTGAGGGAGGAGGATCCCAGCCTGAGTAATTTAGCAACTTCTTGAGATCATGACTCAAAAAGAAAAATTAAAAAAAAAAAGGAAAAGGGGGAAGGGGCTGAGGATTCAGCTCAGTGGTACAGTATTTGCCTGGCAAGTGTGAGGTACTGAGTTCGATCCCTAGTACCCCCCTGCCACACACTCCCCCCCCACACACTAAAGTAAAATAAAGAAAGAAAAAGAAAATGGAAAGAAAAGGAAAAAGAAAAGTGCAGGGATGTACCTCAGTGAAAGGCCCTGGGTTCAATCCCAAGTTTAAAAATAAAAAAAAAAAAGAAAGAAACTCTGGTAAGCAAAAAGAAAGATGACAGATTATTTTCATCAGCATAACAATTTATAGGGCCAGATATTTATCCTTTTTTCTGCACACAACCCTATGATTTATCATACAGTACTTCTAAAATAGCCGAGAGATTATTTATAATTAAGTTTGCACATTACAAAGTTATCTTCAGGATTTGAATGTTTCAGATAAGCCTTGCATAAGAAAAGGTCAAATAAAATCTTCAAAAGTCTGAAATATAGAAAACAGCTTTACTCAATTTTAGCTTAGGTCAAAAGTGACTTTATAGAAAAATCTATATTCTTTCTCTGAAATGGTTTGCATTTGACTAAATCATCTCTAAAATATTTTTATAGGTGTGGTGTGATGGCACACAACTGTAATTCTCAGGACTCGAGAGGCTGAGGCAGGATGATTGCACCAAGTTTGAGGCCATCCTAGGTTACAAAGTAAGTTCCAAGTCAAACTGAACTATATAGTGAGAGACATTGTCTCACAAAACAAAACAAATCAAACCAAAATCAAATGAACAAAACGAAATGCCGAATCATTAGGGTGCTGTGGTATACACCTCAGGAGGCACAAATAGGAGAATTACAAATTTGAGAGCAGCCTGAGTGAAAGAGGCAAAGCAGTGAGGATGCCTCACAAAAACAAAGGCAGGCAGGCAGAAAGGAAGACTACCTGAATCAAAACGGGGAGAAGAGAGAAACCCTATATCAAAATAGCCAATTACATGTCACATATGCAGGAAAAATAAGGACAACAAAAGCTGAGCTAGGCCAGGCGTGGTGGCGCACCTTTATACGCCCAGCACTCGGGAGGTTAAGGCATGAAGATCACCATGAGTTAGAGGCCAGCCTGGACTACACAGTGAGTTCAAGGCCTGGCTGCACTGTGTGGCAAGACCTTGCCTGCAAAAAAAAAAAAAAAAAAAAAAACCAGACTAACAAACAAAAACCCACAAAGCTGAGATATTTCTAGATCTGCTTGTCTTTCCTTTAAGTACATTTGCCAAATAAATAACAAGGAAAACATTTATATGTAACACATATCTGTAAAATACCAAACATGAAGAATTAATGGGAATGTAAATAAAGAGTAAAAAGTAAATTCAAGAAAAAAGTACATTTCTTGAATTTTTTTGGCATACACTGCCTCACAGTTACTAGCATGTAAACATTTACTAAACATCTATGGAATGAACACATGCACTCTATGGAAAGCATAAAGATTCAACTATATTTTGGTACCAGGGATCAAACTCATGACCTTGTGCTTGCCAGACCAGTGTTTATGCTGCTGAGCTAAAATGCCCAGCCCTGAACTATATTTTGGAGGTGGGAGGAAGAGACTAGCCTACAGAAACTTTATTCAAATGTTGGAGTACAAGTAGATGAGCTAAAACTACAGAAGCCAGTAAGTACATAATTATAGGCTCTGTTCCAACTTACCTCACACAGCACTCTACTGCACGAAACCAATGAAGCATCTCATCATGTAGAGTACACAACTGAAGGCAAGACAGAAAAACTTTCTCAGCATCACTGTACCAGCCTGCATCTGAAAGGAAGCCACCTGAAGAACAAAAAAACCCAGTAACTTTTATTTAGTAAATTGCCAAAAACTAATTTTTTTTTTGGCACCAGGAACTGAACTCAGGACTTTGCACTTGCTAGGCAGGCACTTGTGCAGCTGAGCTAAACCTCCAGCCCTAAAATGCCATATTTATAGTGAATATTCTCCAGGTAAAAAGTCCATATTAGTCTTGTGCTTAGCCTGAAATAGAGACTGAAGTTGGAAATTTCGCTTTAGAGGTAGACATATGCAAAACACAAGTGAAACTATGGTTCAAATTCTAGTACCAAAAACACATGAAAATTTAAGATACTAATAGTGAGATTTTTATTGAAAAGTTTCAAGTTGGACAAATTCGGATGAGACATTAAATAAGGAAGTAAGAGTTCTGACCCTCTAGGAACAGTCTATGGGGCTGGAGATATAGCTCAGCATTATAAGCACCTGCCTGGCAAGTGCAAAGTCCTGAGTTCAATTCCCAATACAAAAAAACCAAAAAAACAAAAAACAGTCTATGGACCAAAATAACCAGAAAAAACAAAGTAATATATTTCTTTATTCTAAAGCATGTTGTTTTTATATTTTAAAATCTCTAAGGCCAAGGATTTAGCTCAGCGGCATAAACACCTGCCTTGCAAGCACACAGTTATGAGTTCGATCCCTGGTACCAAATAAAATAAAATAAATCTCTGAAATTAGAGATTTATGAGATCACAAAACATGGTATTTTCTATTAACTGCAGCATTTTTTTCTTGATAGCATAAAAAATTTGGTGTGTCTTAATGTCAAAGTCAGCTGTACATGGTGTCACATGCCTGTAATCCCAGCCCTCAGCTGAGGCAGGAGGACTGCTATGAGTTCAAGGGCAGCCTGGACCACAATCAGTTCAAGACCAGGCTGAACCACATAGAGAGGCTCTGTCTCAACACTCTGCCCTCTCAAGTTAACATCTGAGTCAACAAAATACTGCATTTTGCTTAGACTTATGTTCTGTGTTTAATTAAAGCTACAAACAAATATTAACTGGAGAGAATTTTGCTAGGGCCCTTGCAAAAAGACAAGACTAATAAGGTTATTTGGGCAAAAGACACATTGCATGATGTGCTGGCTATCAGGTTATCCTTTGACTTCAAATCTACCCCTCTTGACTGTTCTTTGACGCTGAGGAGTTTTGTAAACCACATTTCTCCTTAGCCAGCCGGCTGTCTTCTAGGCTGCACACTAAAGAGAAGGACTGCAAGATAAGAAGAGCAAGGAACAGTACTTCCTACTGGGGACAGGAACACCCCAAGGGTATGTCTCTCTAGTCTGGCAGTGGCAGTTCATTTTGGTAAACAACAGTCAATTTCAGCTGCAATTTCGCAGCACCTTGTTAGCAAGGTCAGAATAGCTAGCCCACCACTAACTCCCAGACCCTCTATACTGGAGCCCCTTTTCAGAGCTCAAAGGCAGTGGTACCAACCCAGCACCAGCACCTTGGAGGTGGTACTGTTTATAATACCCTACTTTGCCCTTTTGCCTTTTGGTCCTCTATACTCAGATAAAAACGTTATATTAAACTCTGCTTCCACAATATGAAACAGACAGACCTTGAAGACTTGATGCAAGATGGAACAAGCTAGTCACAAAATTCATACATTTTCTGAATCTATTCATGTGAAATGTCTCCAACAGGCAAAATCTGCAGAAACAGCAAACTGATAGTTGCTTAGAGTGGGAGGGAAATGAGGAATGATTGCTAATAAGTGTGAGTTTCTTTTGGGGGTGACAACAACGCTCTTAAACGTTTCACTGTGGTAATATTTGAGTAATTCTGTGAACTTATTAAAAACCACTGAAATGTATACTTTGTATGAGTCAATTGTATAGTATATGAGCTCTATCTCAATAAGGTTATTACTTAAAAAGTATCAATGAAAAATTTCAAGAATGAGTTTTTTTAAATTTTCTGGATAATTTTAAGATTAAAACTGATGATGTAACTATGAGTTCACTGGGATCTATCTGAGATTTCTATCTTATTACAGTAGCCAGGCTATATATGTGAAGGTAACAGAAAATCTCACAGAACACTAGCCTTCCTATCTCTCGTCTGCCTTGATACTGAATTTATCCCACACAGATTTTTACATGAGCATCTACCACTGCAGGGATGCCATTCTTTTCTTTTTTTTTTCTTTTAAAGAGAGGGTCTCACTATGTAGGTCAGGCTGGCCTTGAATTTGCTGCAATCCTCCTGTCTCAGCCTTCCAAGTGCTGGAATGATAGGTGGGTGCCACCATGCCCTGCTTCTGTTAACTTACCATTAACCAAGTTCACAGACACTATTTTCAGAGACATTCTTTAGGCAATTCTTTGTTGTAATATATAGTCTGTGAGGCTATTAAAGGATAAATGCTAAGGAGTCTTTCCAGAAAAGAGGGCTGGGGATATAACCTAGTGTCACAGCGTATGCTTGGCAAGCACAAGGTCCTGAATTTGATTTCTGACATAAAAAGAAAAAAGTTCTTAAAAGAGTTGGATGTTTTGGCACATGCCTATAATGTCAGCAGTCTATGAGGCTTAGGCAGGAGGCCCACAAGTTCAAGTCCTATGTGGGCAATTTAGTGAGACCCTGACTCAAAATAAAAGATAGCTAGAGATGTAGGTCAGTGTTAGAGTATCTCTGGGATTGACCCACAGTCACACGTGCATACATTCACACACGTTCTGAAGTTCTGATAGCAAGTAAGAAACTGCTACAAAACACTGTTCTAAAACTGAAGGAAATGATCATGAAAAACTGCCTGTAAAACATTTGCACAGATAAGAGAGAAATGTGCACATGAACACTAATGTGAGAGTCCAAAAAGAATAATACTTTATCCCGGTAGTGAAGCATGTTATGAATACACGAAATCAACTGCACAGAAATACACACATACAAATGAATGCATATAAAAACTAGTGATAACCAATAAAGTGTAGTCTAGTAGTACAATCCCAATATCCATTTCCTGGTTTTTATATTGTCCTAAGTAATACATCACTACTGGAGAAAGCTGGAGGAATGCTTCGAAGGACTCTAGGTGACTCTTTTACAACTCCCTGTGACTCGACAATAATTTCAAAATAAAATTTTTTTAAAACTTAAGAAGTTTGGTCAAGGACATAGCTCAGTGAGATAGTGCCTGCCTGGTAAGTATATAAAGTCCTGAATTTGATCCCTGGTACCAAAAAATAAAAAATAAAATAAATAAATCAATAAATTAAGAAGTTAGCAAAAACTTTAAAAATATATGGCCTGAAACAAACAAACAATAAATAAATACATGGCCTGAAACATACTTTTCTACATATGTTTATAAAATCTATGTTACATAAGCAGTAAACTATACTTCTCTTGTTTGTGTAGCATGTAAAACATTCATGTTTTCACTATCCTCATAACATTCCCATGAAAAAATTCAGAATAACCCTCACATCTGAGATGAAAAACTGAATCCCCAAAACAATTTAGTACCATGTCACAGCATATAGTCAGCAGGTGAGAGAGGGTAACAATGGCATGACATGGTAGGAAGATATGTGCTTTGCACTCATATAGACACAAGATTTTAAACTCAGCTCACTACTATGTGTTCGATCTAGCTTCTCAACTTTTCTGAGTACATTTCCTCATACGTGAAATGTTATACCACCAGTTCACTGGAATGTCAGGAGGATTTAGGAAGATACCATTTAAATACCTACTGTAGTGGTTGGCACAGACTTAAATTCCAATATATCACACATCTCATTCTTCTGGTATTTTTCTCATAACCTCCCTATGTACTTTGTGAAACTCCTGAAATCCTTTCTTGTTAGACTGTTTTGTTTTTGAGACAGGGTCTTGCCATGCAGTTCAGGCTGGCCTTGTTTTTACTGTGTAGCCCAAGTAGACCTCAAGTTCATGGTGCTCCTCCTGCCTTGGCCTGCACAGTGCTGGGATTACTGGCATGCACCACCATGTCTGGTTTATTAGTAGATTTAATTCTGAGTCTACACAAGATAAAACTCTCCCATATTTTACTGTTACATACCTAGAACAAAGCCAACCTGAATTGCTTTTTCCTTTACTGCCGCATCTGATTCTGCTATATAAGAGCACCGTCTACTGAACGAGTAGGCCAGGACTGAAGCAACTTTAACACCATGATCCATCAAAGCCTGAAAACAATGATGAAGCAAATGTCTGAAAGAGAAGGAAGAGATTATTTGACAGAGCAACCTTATTTTTGTCCATTTAGATAGCTGTTTTCTTTGGAAAAGAATACCACCATTGTTCTCTAAGATGGAGTGAAATAAAAGTGTTTTGTCCTATAAATTACGAGGCTATAGTAACTCCAAAATCAGCTTGAGATGGCACAGTGTTGCACGTCTGTAATCCAAGCACTTTGGGACTCTGAGAAAGGAGGACCCTAAATTTGAGCCCAGCAAGACCCTGTCTCCAAATAAAAAAATGAATGGAACGTAGCTCAGTGCAGAGGTCCCAAGTTCAACCACCATTACCAAAAAGAAAGTCTGCTATCTTTACTCAGTTCATCACTGAGTGATAACACTCAAGGAAAGCACATAGTATGTAACATGATGGCAACAAAAGATGAAGCTAACTTTTAATATCAGCTCTGAAAAATCAATTATAATTCAACTACAAAAAGGCAACCCAGTTAAAATAGGCAGCCAGGTTTAGCTACTCTGGGAGCTGAGGCAGTAATATCAAAAGAAGATATATCAACAACCAATAAACACAAGATAATATGTTTAATATCATTAGCAATTAGGGAAATGCAAACCCAAACCATAGTACGATAGTACTTCATACTCAACTTATTACAAAGTGTTGACAAACCGGACAGGCTGGTACATGCCTTTAAACTCAGCCAATCAGAAAGCTGAGATAGGAGTATCCTAACATTGAGGCCAGACTGGACAATTTAGCATGACTATCCCAAAAATAAAAAGGGCTGAGGATACAGTGAGGCCCTGTGTTCAATTCCCAGAGTGGAAAAAAAGGTAGAAACCACCCAAATATTCATTAACAAATGACTGGATTAATAAAACACAATATTATCCTTACAGTGGAAAATTACTCAACCATAAAATGTAGACATAACATCTTTAAAAATGTTATGTTAAGTGAAAGACTCAATAAAAAGATCATATATTGTATGAATGCATGTATACTAAATATCTAGAATAGAAAAATCCAGAGACATGTTTTGGAACTAAGACAGTGATGGTTGTAAAGTCTTGTGAATATACTAAAAGCTACTAGGTGCTACAATATTTTTTTTTTTTTTTTTTTTTTTGGTCTTTTTGAGAGAGAACTCACTATGCATTTCAGGCTGGCATTGGGCTCACTTTGTAGCCCAGGCTGGTCTCGAACTTGCAAATGATTTTCTTGCCTCAGCCTCCCAAGTGCTGGGATTAGAGGAGTGTGCCACCACGCCTGGTCCAGGTGTTACAATTTAAAATGGCAAATTTTATGATACATAAATTGTAACTCATAAAAAATCTTTAAAAAACAAAATTGTAAATAATAGCACTGCTTTGGATACAGGAAAAGTGAAACTATTTGCTTTTAGTCTCACAAATAACACCAAAGATTTGGACTGGGTGAAAGATAACCTAAGAGATGAAAGGGGTAAGTATTCCAATAAAACATATTACAATAGCCATATTCAGAACTGTAGTCATTCAAATCCTAGAAATCAAACTTAAAAAAAAAAATATGGAACGCTTCACGTATTTGCCTGTCATCTTTGTGCAGGGGCCATGCTAATCTTCTATCATTCCAATTTTAGTACATGTCCTGCCAAAGCGAGTACCAAACTTTTTTTTGAGACAGGGTCTTGCTATGTTATTCAGGCTGGCCTTGAACTCATTATGCAGCCCAGGCTGACCTGCAAAACACAGTGATCCTCCTGCTTCAGCCTCTTTGAGTGGTGGGATTATGAGTGCACATTACCACACTCATCTATATAGACTAATTTTAATTAAGTAACCAAGAGGTTTATGTCTTAGTATAAGGCCACATTTCAATTATCTTTGAATGTTAATTCATTTTATTTATTTACTCATCTATTTATCTTCTTCTCCCTCTCTAAAAATAGACTCCATGAAGAAGGAACCTTGAAGCTTATATCCACTGCTGTATTCTTGGCATTTATGTACCTAGCACATACAATACTAAGCATTCAACAACTATTTATTTACTTTGTTGAACAAATGAAACAACTTGACAAGAATCATATTAGAGATCAGCAGTATTTTATGAAAGCATATTCTTATTTCTTTAGAAATATGGCTTAGGAAAAGAGATGGCAGTGAAAGCAAGTTTAGGAAAGAATGTAAAAGAGTACAGTGAGTATAATTAAAGGCCAGATCATCTCTCTGTGACTCCTATTTCATAACACTTACAATGGAGAAGGTGAATTCTATTTCCCCTTCTTGAATTCAAAGCTAATCTCCCACAATATTAACTTTCCAAAAGAGATGGAGTTGGGTAAACAAATTCTACCCTTTTTGTCACCAAGCTTCTTTGTTGGATTGTATAATTACTGTGGCAATACCAATACTATACTCTCCATATATCATTTTAGCTGGTAACTCTCAAAAATGTTTTCAAACTGTAATTCTAGGTGTATCTAATAACTACACATATGTATGTTCACCAAAAGACATGTATAAGGATAATCACAGCACTATTTACTTATTTATTGTTTTCTGGTTTTTTGGAGACAAGAGTCTTGATACAATCCAGGCTGGTCTCCAGCTTGCAGTCACCCTGCCTCAGCCTCCTACGAGCCAGGATTACCAGCATGTGTCACCAGACCTATGGCTAGCACTATTTATAATAGTTAAAAATGAAATATTGAAGTGTTCAACATTAGTTGAATCAATAATGACATGGAACGGAGCACTGTACATATGCATTATGATGAAAATAAACAAAGTACAACAAAGGTGACTGTTATAATACTAAGCAAACAAACCAAAAAACACATACATTAAAAGGCATATACCATATGAATCCACCTAAAACAAGTATAATGAACCTAGTGGGGAGGGGAAGTAGTGCGTAAAGAGTATACACTATAGGGCTGGGGATTTAGCTCAGCGACATAAGCGCCTGCTTTGCAAGCGCACAGTAATGTGTTCAATCCCTGGTACAAAAAAAAAAAAAAAAAAAGAGTATACACTATATAAGCCTAATTATGTAAAACAAGTAAAATGAAATACTAAAAAATAAATGCTACTTTAAAATGAATTTATGGAAAACAGGACAGCAATGTTTCTAACACTTAAAAATTGACTTAACATATGACCAAGCTATTTGGGATATATAATCGAAAAAAGAAAAAGAAGAAAAAAAGAAGGCAGTGATTCTAAGAGTTACTTCAATACCTATGTTGATACAAGTATTATTTACACTAGCAAAATGATAGAAATGTCTCAAATACCGACAGATGGGATAACCAAAATATAGCATATACATACAGTGGATTATCTAGCTTTCTATAGGAGGAGGTATTACAAGTTCAGTGGTAGAGCCCTTGCCTAACATGCACAAGGCCTTGAGTTTAATTTCCAACATGGAACAAAAAAAGAAAAAAAATTCTGACACGTTACCACTTTGATGAGCCTTAAAAATTATGTTAAATGAAATAAATAAAACCGACCCATACAGAAACTATCATTGGGTACCACTTATATGGGTACACCTAGAGTATTCAAATGAATACAGACAAAGCAGAATGGTGGATTTAGGGATCAGGGGAGGAGAAAATGGGAGTTATCATTTAATGGGCACAATTTTTGTTTGGGATGATAAAAACATTTTGTAAGTGGATAGTGTTCTTATTGTTGCATTGCAAGGCAAATGTATTTAATGTCAGTGAATTGCACATTTAAAAGTGGTTAAATGCTATATATATTTTACCACAGTTTTTAAAAAGAACTTACCTTTTATCCAAAGCTCTCAGTACTTTAGCAAAAACTTCCAATTCACAAAATTCACTACCCAATTGACATAATCGTCCCTGCTGGTAAAGCTGAAATAAAAAATGAAAATTTATTTTTAAATTTACAATCTTCCTTCAAAACATCACAACTATAGTAATAAAGAATGGTAAGATTTCTAATTATGCCACATTCACTTGTAGATTCTTACCTTTTAGAATTATTATTTAGAAGAATATTTTAGTATTGCAAATGTACTAAACATTGATCTCAAATAATACATGCACATGGTTTTAATGAGAACTCTTCTCCTCTGCCTCAATTTCAACAAACACTTTTGAATTTACATATGCTATAAATAATACAGTGTTTTAGATTTACATACGCTATATACATAATATAGTACCTTAGGAGGAATTCTCATACACTAATATATTAATTCACTTTACAGTCTCGATACTTAACATTTAGCTCAGCTGATGAGAAACAGGGGTTTCAAAACTGGTCAGGGTCTAGAATGCATTCTCCAAATGAGTCAGTCAACTTTGCTCATGGGAAACATTCTGCAAATTCACCACATTCTTGGGCATAAATCTTTAATCATAACAGAGGCTAGATCAATTAAGGTGCATATATTAATGCAAATCCATAAAGGATGCTGAAAAAAGTCCCGAAGACTGCTGGAGAAGAGAAGGGACAGAGATTACCACAGGCTCAGAAAGGGGAGGCAGAAATGTTATTTTCATGTGATGGTTGCATGATAACGTTAAAGCCTCCAAAAGGAAAGGTTTGCTTTTCTTAGAAATGTCTGTTTTTCAGCTACAGAAAAACAAGAGCTTCTGGGAATGTTCACAGTAAAATTCATTACTATTAATCATTGTCATATTCACTTGTGTATTAACCAAATACAGAATAACTCAGGGAAAAGAAGGTTGAGAATTTATAACCAAATTCTGGTTTGTAAGCTAAACAATGTGATAAACTTTCAGTATGGAGCAAAATCATACAGTTATCAAGATAAATAAATATATATGCCAAAAACACTTAAGATAAAAATTTAGCTTCTTACCAAAATAAATGACTCATCATTGCCAAACTTAAGCCTCTTTTATAAGGTAGAAGAAATGAAAACAAGTTACATAACAATTTTGCCTGTG
Organism: Dolichotis patagonum; assembly: GCA_004027295.1. Taxonomy (NCBI): domain Eukaryota; kingdom Metazoa; phylum Chordata; class Mammalia; order Rodentia; family Caviidae; genus Dolichotis; species Dolichotis patagonum. The sequence goes on from PVJX010008635.1 coordinate 59,255, forward strand.
CTCAATAGCTGATTAAAAACTGAATTCAATTTTATGTGTTCTACAATGTAAAGTGTCCCTTTAATAACTGAAAACTGTGTATCATACTACACAAGATTTGAAAATAGAATTTAGTAAAGATGCCGGCTTACAGTTTGAAAATATGCCCTGTAACAAAATCAGCATTTTCTGTACTAAGATGTTTAATATTTCTAGGTAAAAATGAGTTTATATTTAAATTGTGGGAAGAGGGGATTGGGTTTCAGTGCCTGAGGGCTTCCTTAGCATACAGCCTTGGGTTAGATCCCCAGAATGTGGTAAGGGGTAAGGTAGCTGTGGGAAGAGAGGGTAGTGATTCACTGGTTTCATCCTTACCTTACCCAATTATCCCAAATGTACACAGTTATAATTTTTAGGAACAAAAAGGTCTGCTGGATACCAACTCAAATAAAATTAGCCCTTAATCCTTACAGAGATCTTATATGAACCAGGTATTTTGCTAAGTATTTTTCATAAGTCAATTTATCTTCTTACAGGTAAGGAAACTGAGGCATAGAGTCAAATAACCTGTTTAAAATCACACAATTAGAAAATAGTACTGCTGGCTGTGGCAGTGCACACCTGTAATCCCAGCACTTGGGAGGCTGAGACAGGAGGATCACTGTGAGTTTGAGGCCAGCCTGGGCTACACAGTGAGTTCATGGTCATCTGAAACTTTACAGCAAGACCTTGTCTCAAAAAAAAAAAAAAAAAAAGAAAGAAAGAAAAGAAAAGAAAAGAAAAAGAAATGGTAGAACAGGAATCCAACCCCAGAAGTTTGTACCAGCATCTTCATTCTTACCCCATGCCATTTCTTGAAGACAATATAATGATATAAGAAAAAGCATAAAATGGACAATTTAAAACCTTTTCATAGGCCGGGGATTTAGCTCAGTGACATAATGGCTTGCCTGGCAAACACGCGGTCATGAGTTCGATCAAAAAACACCTTTTTTGTACCAAAAAAAACCTTTTCATAAAAAATAACAGTACCAAAAAAAAAAAAAACCTTTTCATAAAAAATAACAGCTAAACATTAATTTCTTTTAAATTATACATCTTAAGAAATAGAGGTTAGAGAAGAGGAAATTGATTGAGGCCCTTGGCTTTATAATGATTCCCATACTGAGTTTAGTTCAATGTTTATGTTCTTTAACTAGAGAACAATGAAACTTTTAATGGACTGTAGACTACTTTTTGCTGTTAGCATCTCAAAGAAAATAAGTAAAATCAAATTATTTCCCATCACATATAAAAACAATAAAATGGACCTTAGTGTATATGTAACAACAGTGTACGGGCCTTAGTGTATATATGACAAAATTATCATTTTCAAATGACCAAGGAAGAAAAAAATTAGCTAATAAAGAATCCATTTAAAAAGTGGCAAGAGATGCCTATCTGATAAAATATATTTCAAACTTACTAAAGTGTTAAATGTTAAAAAATTAAATCATAGCAACTAAAAGCTGCTTTGTAACACCACCTCTGTGTGCCTGTGTGCACCTGCTGAAGACTAAAACCAAGACCTCATGTGAGTCAATTACTCGACCACTGAGCTACATCTTTAGCACTTAACATTGCCTAAGAATTGTATCATGGATAAAAATCAAGAATGACACGATTACTTAAAAATTTAAGGATGGCCAGGTGTGGTGGCACATGCCTATAACTCCAGCACTCTGGAGGCTGAGGCTGGAGGATCCCTGCAAACTTAAGGCCCACCTGGGCTAGATAATGAGTTCAAGGCCAGCCTGAACTACATAGTGAAAACCTGTCTCACAAAAACAAAACAAAACAAAACAAAAACAGATCAACTTTAAATACTCATGCATGTAAAATACCATAAGCAAAGTTTTAAAATACAACAACACTAAATATTAATAAACCTACATGTGTATGAATTAGTATCTAATACACAAATGGGTCTATGAAAAAGATGTACTGCCTGCCTGGTGATGTTTTTCAGCAGCCAAAGTTTCCAGTAACTAAAGTAAAAATCTTGTAAGAAAATAAAAGGTAATCTGGGTATTGTGGCACATGCCTGTAATCCCAGCACTCAGGTGCCTGATGCAGGAGGATCGCTGTGAGTTCCAGATCAACCTAGGCTACAAAGTAAGTCCAAGACCAGCCTGAACTGCAGAGCAAGACCCTGTCTTAACAAAAAAAACTGTGGCTGTTGGGGTTCACTATTTCATTCTATTTTTGTGTATTTAATTTTTATAAAAGGCTTTTAAGGGCCGGGGAGGATTTAGCTCAGGAGCTTAAGCACCTGCCTAGCAAGCATGAGTTCAACCCCTGGTACAAAAAAAAAAAAAAAATCTGTTAAAATGCCTTACAAATATATCCTTTACCTCTAAGAAACAAATTAACATTTTATCTTAATAAATATGTCCTATACACACTCCCAGTACTCAGGAGGCTGAAGCAGGCAGATCACCCAACCTACACTACATAGTGAGTTCAAGGCCAGCATGAACTATATAGTCTCCAAAAAAAAAAAAAAAAAAAAAAGACTGATTTTTGTGATACTATGAATTGAACCCAGGACCTTCCCACTCAACTGTATTCCTAGCCTTTTTTATTTTGACATAGAAGGTCTCACTAAGTCACTAAATTGTCAACGTTGGACTCAAACTTTCCATCCTCCTGCCTCAGAGTGCTGGGATTACAGGCATGTGTCATGAGGCCCAGAGTAAAGTTCACTTTTTCTGCTCCAATCTGGAAATTTTCTCTTAGGCATCTGTGTTTTCTTAGAAACATAATTTCAATAAATAAAAATTTTCCTGAAATAGTATCAGACTGATTCACATAGCATTAAACAAGCTATTTTTCACCTTTCATCATACCCATGTTATTTTTCTTTTCTCTAATTTTGAGAAGCTGAACTTTTACCTATTATTTCTAGATCTGGTTAGCTAGTGAACTAACTAGTATTTTTCATTTTAAACAACTACCTGGCCTTTTCATTCTGACAAAATATTCTTTTTAAGAGTTGCCAGTTTTTAGGCCAGTGGTGGCAAACCTATGACATGTGTGTTATTTTTCTTTTAATACAAAAGATATTAATGTATGAGTTGTTTTCTTCTAAATTAAAAGCTAAAGTATTCAGCTTTAATTGCAGCGCTGGCACTTTGTGATAAATAATTGCAGTTTGGCACTTGGTCCCTAAAAGGCTTGCCACCACTGATTTAGGCTATTCTCCTTCTAGTACACCTTGTGTTTCAGATACCTCATTCATTCATTTTTTATTTTTTCCAGTTACCACTCTGCCACTGAGCTATACTACCAACCTCAAGATTGTCTTACTTCTAAAATTTTTGTCTTAGTATTTTTCAGCAGTTTTTCTGCTTACCAAAGTAAAACATGGCCATAAAAATCTAAGTATTAGAAAGATATAATAGAAGATGTATGTACAAAATGACTTCAATCTTAATCCTTGACTAAACACCATTAAAATTTTTGTTGCAGTCCTCTAGGTTTTTAATTCCTATACAGAAATATGAATCTCCCAACTTAAAACACACACACACACACACTGCATTCTGCTATTCATCACAACACCTGCTCTGTTCTGGGGCATGTTTACTCCAGTATGTATAGAATTCTCATTCTTTGTAACAGTAGTATGATATCCCATTCCTGATTAGCATGCAGTTGCTTTCAATTTTTGTCATCGTAGTGTACTGAACAAACTTCAACAGAATTTTCTGCATCCTCAACAAACTGTAGGAAAATTCTTCAAATGGTATTGTGGTTTAGTGGGTATGTGTCTTAGTTACTTTTTATTCATCGCTGAGACAAAATACCTGATGCCCAAAGTTGGGAAAGGAAAGGTTTATTTCTTAGTTTTTGGAGGTTTCAGTCCAAACTCAGTTGGCTCCAAGGCAGGGTGACATGGCGGGGCCACAGTTCATGGTGGCTGCAAACAGCAAGGCGGAAACCGGCAAGAGAGAGAGAGACCCCTTCCTCCTGCCATTACATCACATCCTGGCTCCACCCCTAGACCGGTGTCCAAGCACTAGACAATGAACCAATCACAAATGCATAATGCAAAGGCATGAGGCTTGGGGGCCACTGACATAAACCATGACATTCCACTCCTGGCCCCCAAAGACTCATGTACAACCTTTATACAAAAAACATTTAGTCCATCTCCAAGAGTTGCCAAAGTCCTAACGTTTTCAGCATTCCTGAGAAGTCCAAGTCCCAAGTCTCCTCCAATATCTAGCCCCTATACAAGTGAAACAAGGTTAAACATTTCTGAAATGCAAAGGCACAAAATAAACATTACCATCCAAAAGTTACAAACAGGGGAATATAAAGTATTGGAAACAGAGCAAGTCCAACATCCAGCAAGGCGAACATTAAGTCCTAGAGTTCCACGCTCAGCATTTGAAGCAATCTGGTTGCAAGCTCCAAAAGGCTTGGGTGATTCCACCCCCATGGCACTTCCAGGGATTTCAGCTCCCGCAGCTTTTCTCTTAAAGCTTCTCTGCTCAGTTTTTGCAGCTTTCCTTGGATGATCCACATTCTTTGCTTTTCCAAACTTCTGGGGTCTCCACTGTACCTTTGGCTTCACACTTACATCTTTACATATTGCCCTCTCAGGGACACACTGCTTGGCCTCCCAGGCCCTTTGCAATCGAGGTAGAAGCCTTCATAACCTCAGAATTTGTGCATTTTCCTTGCACCTAAAATCAGTACCATGTGGATGCTGCCAAGGCCTGCTGCCAGCTGGAGCAGTAGCCAGGCTTTTCTCTCTCTTGGCTGTAGGGGTTGATTGCCTAGATCACTGGGCTCTGTGAACCCAATTGTGAAGAAAAGCTTTTCTATGTTGCCGCCATTCTGGAACCTCATGTGGCCTCCCATGCCATTCTGGAGCATGGTGCTCTGAAGCTTTCTCATCTGAGAAAATTCTTTCACTTTTGCAGTTTTGGGGCTGCAAAGGGTGGTGACCTGCTGCTTTCTGGGATGCCCTCTGGCCATCTTTTTTATCTCTCTGTTTCTTCTCAACAATCAAAGTCTCAGCTTTATCTTTACAATCCACAGCTTTACTGGAGTTTTCCTTCTGGCCAAACTCACAGTGTTTTAAATTATCCTGCTGGGCTCTTTGCTCCTGATTTGCAACATAATCTAGCTAAAAGCCCCCAACAA
>PVJX010008636.1:0-64482 GCA_004027295.1 Dolichotis patagonum
GAATAATGAAACAAGATAAAGAGAAAAGTAAAATGGATTTTACTTTAGAGTGTGGTCAAAGCTCTTTGAAGAGAAAGTCCATATAAAATATCTATAGGAAGGATACTCCATGCAAAGGCAAAAACGAATACAATAGGCTTCAGAAATTCAAACAAACAAACAAAATCATGACAAGTTCGAGGGACAAAGTCAGTGTGGTTGCAAAAGTATAAGCAACACAAAGAACGGTAAGAAATAAGTATTGTGTGAGATAAGCATGAACCCATGGTAAAGAGTTTGCTTTCACCCCAAGTTTACCAAGGGTTTAAAAAATTAATAACATGATTTAATGTACATTCTCAAAATGATTACTCTGACCAATGTGCTAAGAATAGACTTTGGAAGGACAAAAGCAAACTCTAGGTACCACTTAAAAGGCTACAAATACACATGTGTATCATTATACTCTTTCTATTTCATGGAAAAAAATACTTCTGCCTTGCAAGGAACAGAAAGAAAAAAGTTTAAAAGGTTGTCCAGTCACTTGTCATTGATACTCCAATACAGACTTACAAAATACTTTGTATAGATGGTATGAAATTAATCACATTTTAGCTTTTTAGGCAACTCATTCCCTCAGCAAATATTTATCAAGTGACAATTAAATCCTATGCTCTGTACATGGGATAAAATTTCAGGCAGAAATAGCCCCTTCCCACATAAGACTTTTGATCACATGTAGAAGACAGATAACTATGAAAATGTACATATATAACCATAAACCATGATAAATGCTACAAAGGTAAATACAGTGCTCTCCTAGCCTTACATACTATATGAACTTTTCTGAAATGAGCCAAAGGAGGTATGCATTGCCATTTAAGTCTAGAACAATAGTGAAAAGTAAAAACTCAGATAGGAAAGACCCTACCTCAAATTTACATTCTGCCATTCGATGTTCACTATCAAATGTTAATTATAACTCAACTTCCACTGTCAGGGAAAGAGTGAATAGTAACATTGCATATAAATAAATGAGAAATCAAAAAAACGAAATGTAATGGTGTCATAGAAAACCTGGTAAATGGCCCAGAGCTGGATAGGTCCTGGAATGGAACAATGATTGAGAAATTACTCTGACCTAAATCATTTCCAGTGCATTAAACTCTCAAACATCTTTTTTGCCTGACCTATCATTGTAAATTTGAATAAATTACCCTCTCTGTAGCTGCATACAGAGTTCTAAATGATGTATACATGCTTCTCTGTAGCAGCTGATATTTAGAACTCTTTGAATCTAGACACTATGGCCATTGTTTTCTGTAATTGTTGATACACTGTGTCAAGTTTATAAGTTTGCAAGCATTCCTAAGTAACTCAGCAGTTCTACAACCTGAGGTATAGAGAACATGTTCTAGGGCAGCTATTTACAGTCCAAGATGTTGTAATCATTGTGTTAATTTGAGAAATATAAAAGTTTGACTAAGTGATCAGCATGGGGCCAGGGTACACACTGTAAAAATCCTGAACCTGTGCTAGACGAGTACATGGGATAGTATGAGTGCTACACTAGCCCTAGGGCTAGCAACTTGCTTACAACATAAGAGAGGGAAAGAGGCTTGTTCCCCACCGCCATTTTTTGCTCTTTTTCTTTTGCTGTCATCCATCACATGAACATTTGCCCCTCAACCACGCCACACTGTCTTGGAGCCAGCTGCTTACATACTGAAACCACCACAAACTGTGAGCTAAATAAATCTTTATTTCCTTAACTTTGAGCATCAGGTATTTTGTCTCAGCAATTAGAAAAAAAGTTATCTAAAATAGGACTTGATACAGAAGAGTGGGGTCATTGCTGTGACTATACCTGACTACGTGGTTCACAAGCCTTAAGGAATGGTTGGTGGGAAGAGATTGGAAAGTTTCTGAGGTGTTGCCTGAAACAGCAGCGCTGGAATGCCTTGGGCTGGCCTGTATGGGAGATTCTGGTCAGAGCACAGAAAACTAGAGGGTTGATAGAAATCCTACCAGAGAAGACCTGGTTCAGGAGGTTTCTGCTGGGAAGAAAGATTGCATTGACTGTTGCAATCCAGATGATTTGCTTTATGAGTTGGCAGAAAGTTTGCCTGCATTTTTCTTGTGTCCAAAGATCTTGCCTGAGAATGAGATTAAGGGGAACAGACTAACTAAACTGGCAGAAGAAATTTCAAGGCAGTCAAATGAGGGTGTGGCATGGATGTTATTGGCGGCTTATAGCCAGATCTATGTTGAGAAATAAGAGCAAAGAACTTACAAAATTGTGCTCTTGTCCAGAAAATAAGCTCCAGTAAAGCTATGAACTGCAAAGATGGAACAGAAGAGATCTTGATTACTGAGGAAAAAAAACAAGGCAATAAAAAGATGGTCTGTGGGCATGACATGAAGCAGCAAGTATCCACCTTTTTCATCTTCAAAACTGCACAAGGAAAAGACTACAAAGGAGAAAGTTTCAGAGCATTAAGTTCCAGAATAGGAGCAGTACAGAAAATTTGTCCCTCAGAATTGAACTCAGAATAATCAGCACTCCAGACACTTGACCCCTACCGTCCAGAATGAGAAAAGTCCATCTAGTGCTCCAGCTGGCAGCAGAACTTAGCAGTATCCATGTGGATGTGAATGAATCCATGTGTATGAATGAAAGAGTTATGGGGTTAAGAAGGTTTCTACCCAGATTTCGGAAGGCCTGGGAGTCAGCCAGTGTGCCCCTGAGAGAGCAGTGTGTGAAGCTGTGACGGTGAAGCCTAAGCTGTAATGGAGACCCCAGAAGTTTGGAAAAGTCAGAAACATAGATTATCTAAGGAAACCTGTAAAGAGGGAGCAAAGTCAGCTCATAAAGAAGCCACAGGATCTATAACACCGGAAGTGCCATAGGAATGGAGACACGCAAGCTCTTTGGAGTGTACAACTTGTCACAGATTATCTCAGACTCTGCACATGGAACTGCAGGATTTACTAGTTTCTCTTGCTGGATTTTGGTCTCCACTGTTTGTAATTTTTGAAGTGAAAATGTTATCTGTGCAGTTGAACATTGGAAGCCTTTACCTTTGTTTTCATCTGTGCAAGGACTAACAGAAAAGTGTTTACCTTTAAATCTCAGAAGAGACTTTGGATTTGGACTTTTTCAGCAATGTTGAAACTATTAGAAGTTTGACAACTCTTAGAGATGGATTAACTGCCTTTTGCATGATGGAGTATGCATGATTCTTTGACTGACTAGGGGCAGAAATTTATGGTTTTAATGTAGTATAATATTGATAGACTTAATACTGGTGCTTAAACCTGTCTTACAATATTCAAGTTGTCAAATGTTAATAATAAGCATGTCTTTGTATCTTGAAATCATCTGGTTGCCAATGTGTTTGGTTGACAAGTTGACAAGGGGTTGACATTGTGTCAACTTGAAAAATTTAGAAGCTTAACTAAGTAACTCATCAGTTCTATATCCGAGGGTATAGAAGCTATGTCCTAAGATGACTGTTTACAGTGAGGGATGAGGCAATGGTTGATATATTGTGTCAAATTGAGAAGTTTTGATGTTTAAGTAAGGGACTCAGCAGGAGGCCAGGGTCTACACTTTATAAACATCCTGAGCCTTGCAAGGAGGGTATGGATACCATAAGAATGCTACACCTGACTCAGGGCAGTAGCCTGTTTACAATATGAGGGAGAAAAAGAGGCTTGCCCTCTGCTCTTTGGCTCTTGCTACTTCTGCTGCCTTCCAACACCATGAACAGTTACCCCTCAACCATGCCACCCTACCTTGGAGGTAGCTGATTAAGAACTGAAACCTGCACAAACTGTGAACTAAGTAATCCTTTTCTTCCTTATTTTTGGGCATTGGGTATTTTGTCTCAGCAATGAAAGAAGAGTAACTAAGACACTTTTTACCTTGTATTTCTCTCCTAACTAGACAATGAGCCCCATAAACCACTATTTCACTGAGACATGATCACATCACAGTTAGGAATGGCATATAATAGACACTCATTAAAAGTTTGATGAATCAACAATACAAAATAGAAAGTATTACTCTCCTTGAGTAGTGATATAATTTGGGTTTTTTTTGTTGTTGTTGTTTTTCCTTTTAGATGAAGGTGTTGTTCCAGATAAATCAGAAAAAAGTTAGTACTAGTCTACAAAATTCAAAGACCACATACAGCAAGAGAAAAGACACATTAAATGAGATGAATAGTATGAGAAAAGTCATGGCAATGGGAAAATGTGAGGCATGAATATTAAAGAACCTCGATGTGGTTAGATAAATAAAACACAGAAGGAAGTTGTAGAAGGTATATTAGAAAGGCAGTGATAACTGAAGTGTGAAAGGCCTCAATCATAAGGTAGAGGGATTTGATCATCTGACGTCTGGACCATTCTAATATAATACACAGGATTTGGAATCAGAAGATCTGAATTCTAGTCTAGCTCGGTCATTGATCAACTATAAAACTTAAAGAAAACTATTAAACATGGGTGGCATGCACCTGTTAGTTATTTATACAATAGATAATAATATGAATTATGACAAGGGAAAATGAGAAGATAGTGAGTTTACTTTTATATCTGTCAAATTTGAGGATCCTATGTGACTGGTGAAATGTATATACTTAATGTTTATGACATAAATAGAGTTATCTCATGAATATTAGAGCTATTTGAATGATTTAAAAGTATAGGAAGGTTAGAAATAGAACTATTGTGATTGTTTTTTAAATCTGTTACATAACATAGTGAATATAGGTAGCAGTTGATTACAAAATATTTCAATATCACTGGGAGGGTTGACCTCAAAAATTCTCATACCAAAGGATGTCAAATGTTTGAAGTTGATTGGTTTCGTGTAGCCATTCAGCATTGTACAGTAAGTCTCCATTTTACAAACATTTGAGTTGTGAGTTTTCACAGATACAAATGCATCTCACATTAGGAAAATTTGCAAATGCAAACTAATTGCAGAAATAGCTCCTCTGTTTACCTTAGCATTTTATGATATCTCTAAAAGTAGTTTATTTAGAGTATTTTCGTGTGTACACTTGGTTTTTTATTCTTGACATTATACATTTGTGTCAAAGGTGAATAAGGCTCACTTTGCTGGACTTACAAATGAATTTGATTTATGAACTTTCTCCTGGAACAGAACTCATTTATGAGTCAGGGATATATTATATTCAAAAATCCTATTACTTTATATCTTATAATATACAGTTATTATTTACTAATGCATAGCAAAAAGAAATAGAGTGGGAGATATAAACACAAGAAATACATTTGTACTCATAATTTTTGAATTAAAAAACCCAGAATTTATCGTCAATATCAGGAAAATATTTTTGTTCAAGAATGCTTTTGACAGCTATAGATCAAGTTTAAGAAACATATTTGAAGAACAATAACCCAACTTTCACTGTTAGCCTTCTCCTCCTGAACACTCTTCTAACCACCCCAAGCCAATCACAGACGTATAAAACACTCTGAATATACACTCAAACATATATTGCCTTTCATCAGGAAGCCAAAAGTCTCTAATGAAATAATTAATCAGTTGACATATATAATTTTATCATTTTCATCTGAAATCCATTCATTGTTTTCTAACCATTATAAATTATTTAAATTTCAAAATTACTTCTTAAAGATGCACATAAGAGTATTCTCCCATAACTCCTTTTATATTAAGGAACTCATTTGATCAGATGTAGGTGAACAAAGTTGGACTTCAAAGACCCTCACTCTGCCTTGCATACACTAAACTTTTAGAAAGATTATGGCATGTAAATTTAAAACGTTTCTTTCAAGTCGTCTGGTCTATCCTGCTTCTGGTTGTGAAATAGGTCATAACTAATACTCTGCAGACATTGTATAAACATCATTCCCATTTGATTGGGTCTTGATTCCAGCACATTCCTCTTAGGTACTGAATTTTGTATTTGTGCTTTGAGCTACAGTCTGGAGATACACTTCAATCCTGAAAGATGTTTCCAACTGTGGCTCTGTCTCTTATATGATTCAAAGTATTACTAAATCCTGTTCTTTGGAAGCACCACCCAAACGATCAGCCTTGAAAGTTTGTGTTGATCACAGAATGAGCCAAATGTAAAGAAACCAGATCACTTTGGACTTTGGGTCCCCTACTACGTGGTGGAATATTTCAGGAGAATCATTTACTTTGAACGTTGGCACTGTGCATCACAAGCTTCTTTTTTCACTATGTTCTGACCTGATGAAGTGTTGTGCATATCTAGTAGTTAAGACAATAAAAATTGGCAACAAATGTGTGAAAGGCTCAGCATAAATTTATTCTTTACTTTTGGAATAACAATGCAAAGTATGTGCCACTTACATTATCCACAGTGATGGGTGTAAGACAAAAATGTGTCTTCATTGAGTATTCAATGGTAGCTCAACCATAACATCAAATCTATGTAGGGATTCACAATAAGGTCTCCCAGCCTCCACATACACACACAAGTACTTAGAAATTAGTGCAATCAGGTAGTCTTCAGAACTATTAAAAAATCATGACAGTCATCTTTGAGAAACTGAAATTTTGTGGACCAGCAGAATTTGACTTTAATCTGATTAACTATACCAATCTATCTAAACAAAGAATGTGTTAATGAGAAGGGGAAGCTGGGCAAATAGACATAAAAAATTATCAACAATGAACTAATTTTGAATTTTGGCAGTATCCCTCTAAACACTGACTAGGAAGGGAAACCCTAGGATAAAAAGCTTTTGCATTCTGATTGAATTGGAAAAAAATATTCATGTCTATTATGATAGAGAATATAAGAAATTTGAGACAATGGACATCAAGTGTATTATTCCCATTGCAGGTACTTTACTTGAGATCTGTTGATCTATCTTAGTTTTACGTCATTGTTTATTTCATCAGACTCACCTTCACCCAATTCAAATCTCATCAAATTTCATGGTTGAGTGTCTTGCTTAAAGTTTTACAATCTTTACTTATCTTCCTATATCTATCTCATTAGAAAAAAGAATGTGTTGTTTATATATTCTATTTCCTATAAAACTTATTTCTAACTTTGATTTAATACACTGGTACTCTGATTATTATTTGGCTTCCATATAGTCTATCCTGAAAAGAAAAAATTCTGGTCTTACAAAAACAAGTATTTTGGTCTGTTAGTCAGAAACACTGAGATTCTACTTTTGTACATTGCTATTGTGAGTAGTTAGTATGCAACTGCCTCTTAGTCATATATCTACTCAGAGCACTGACAATAACAGCATCTAAGTAAACAGGTTGAAGACTAAGCCTCAAACCGAAGTACAAGATGCAGCATACCAAATGTTGCTCTATGAGGTATTTTGGGAGACAATAAAATAGCCTTTATATAGGCAGAGTACAAGCCATCTCTAGTATCATTTGTGATTACTACTAAAGATTTAGTTAAGTCTCTGTAATTTTAATTGTGTTATTTGCCAAATTTTAAGTGTGTATACTGAGCATAGTGTTAGAGATTTTACATAAATTATTTCTGACATTTTAGTGCCTTTGTTAAATGTTATAAGTCTCCCAATTTGCAAATGATGCAATTGAGACTTTTGCTTTGGTTTTCAAAGAAGATAATTTTAAAAATCTGTCTTAATCTTTATTGTTTAACTCAAGAATGCATAGTCTTTTAAAACTGTTATAATGGTTTTATGTCATCAATGCTTCAGATTTATTTGCATCTGTACTTGATTATTTTCTTTTGCAGCTCATGGCTTCTTTCTCAGTTAAATTTCCACCTTCCTGAAAACATACTCTTTAGTAGTTCTGTCTGTGGGGGTATCGTTTATTTGCAAATTCATCTGTGATAGATAATAAGAAAGAGGGAAACAGACATTATGAAAATGAAAACGGGATTGAGGGGATGGGGAAGATAAGAGAGAAAGGAGAAAAATGAGAAGTAAAAAAGTCAAGATGCCATAAAACAATTGTCCAAGATGAATTTATTATATATTGCACACATATACTAATAAAAAAGAATACTCTTGTTTTACTCACAGTTTTTGTATTACTATGGTAAGTTTTGTGTGACAAAATACTATTTTGTTTATAGTATATAGCATATTTTTGTATTTTATTTCTCTAAATTCAAGGGCCACTATAGTGGCTCCATGATAATGCTGAATTCAAATTTCTGATCTGACTTTATGCTGTGTAATTTCACATTCAGGTTTAAGTATATTTACTGTAGTTGCAACCTTCAGAAGGGTTTGACAGTTTCCTTTCCCTGATCCTGCTGGCTGATATTTGGACATGATAGACATTCTCACATGGAACAACTGATAACAAATGCTAGATCTTTTATGATTTTTTAAGCATGTACACTCCTTTACTATGAGTGATTTAAATCCAAATCCTAGAATCCCATGCAGGAAGCCCTGTGATTACAAATTCATAGGAAAAGCATTTTCTACCAAAAATACATGCTCAGACAACGAAATTATTCTTCTGTGACAGCAAAGCTTTCATAGTGTATTCTTTCATAGCATATAAAGCATTTTGAGAAGTCCTGATTTATGTGGAGTATGTGATGTCAACTCCCATACTGTGTATAAGAGTTAAAATCCAACCCTTTTTTAAAAAGATATGAACCTTCAATATAGCCTGGTAACTGGAGTGTTAGAGCATGAGTACCACTCTGCATTACAGTATCTCTTCGTATTGAGCCCCAGGAAATGTCATTTCTGCCTTAAATCTCAAATATGCTTTGAAACACTGAATATTGTACTTAAAGTTCATGTATTCAGTCATTTTTGAGTACTTGGTTTACTTTCACAGGATCTAAGACACTATCACAGAGTAAAAGTGTTCATTCAATTATATTCAGTGAGAGAATCCATTAATTTTACCCAGAATTTCTGGTATTTGCAGCTGGAGGTAGGGTGAGAGTTTTCAAATTACCCATCTTCAATATTGCTAGAATTTGAAATCAAATTCATGTTCATTCCACTATAGTATCAAATTATTTACTTTACAGTTAAAAATGTGAATCCAGCATATATATTTTTTTCAAAAGTTAGTCTATGGTAACCATCCCACAGTGAGGGTAGGCAGGGAAATAATATTCACAGAGAAAAAAATATCTCATTTTAAACAACACATTTTAAAATTCTATTGACAAATTGGATTTACCAGCTACATAGGTGCAGTGCAACTAGATTAAGCATACAGGTAAGTTCTAACCTAATATCAGCTAAAAACTAAGATTGGCAGAAGGTTCCTTACAAAAAAATCTCTAGACAATTCTCTTTCAACAACAGCTTCACCCATGAATAATAGCAGTAAAATTTGTAGCATATTTTCTACATGTGTCATGTATTCTTGCACAAGTTTTACATACACACATTTATGTAAGGAGAGACAAAGAGAGATAAAGAGACAGAGAGGCAAAGAGAGAGACAGAAAGATGAAATAGTTTTGATAGTTTTTCTAAGGTCCAAAAAGATAATGGTAGAGCTGGGATTCCTTCAGACATCCTAGCACAAAAGTGCATAGGTTAAACAATTTTTAAACTATACCATATTTACCTCTTTTATTTATTCTTTTCCCCATGTACTATCTCTTTTTTAAATTTTATTTTCAAGGGAGTAAAATTAAACACAACAAAACAGAACAGAATAGGGCATAAGAAAGCATAAATTTCAAAGCTAGACAACCAGAGATCTTCACTATCTGTCATATTGTCTCTTGTTTTCTTCCAAATGGTTGTCCATATCTTTGCATATCTTTGCATATGGGGAGCTCATACTAAATAACATAGCCAATCTTTTCACAAGATGTGTAGTTCACTGGCTCCCACTTGCTAAGCGGGGGGGGGGGACACGGGATGGGGGACAGGACGACATGAGATGTTTGACTCTCAGCCCACCTGCCGGCAGGGTCACAGCCGCCCCCCAGAGAGGGGAGGAGTTCCTTGTTCTTCCGGCACCCTGAGTCAACTGCATGGTGCAGGTCCCAACGCGCCAGGGTCTCTCTCCTTCGGCAGCCAAGAGTCTGCCATACTCACAGCTGCCCCCAAGAGAGGGGAGGAGCTCCTTGTTCTCCCGGCACCCTGAGCCAACACATGGTGCGGGTCCTGAGGCACCTGGGTCACTCCCCTGCAGGCCCCCTAAAGTCCACCATACTCACCTGCTATTTCTTTCTGATGAATTGACCATTCCATTTCCAAAGTTCTGAAATGGCCAACAGACCACAGAAAGAATTCTCTTTAGGCTCCTGTTTGAAACCAGCAGCTACAGCAATCTGCTGGCCTTGCTTCAGGGCCACCCTAGGTACTATCTTAACAGAATTTTTTTATGAAAAAAGGAAAAATAAAATTTCATAAAAAGATAATAGGAGAATAATAATAGCTAATGTGAGGCATATCATTATATTTAGTTACTCAGAGTACAAGATATGGACCTAAAGATTTCTCCAATAAATATTAGTACAAACCTTCTACTTCTATGAACTAAGAGACACGAATAGTATAACTAGCTTAGATTTTTGTCCCTTATTTATCTTTCCTTTTCCCCTTCCCCCATCCTAGATCCCTTTTCCTTTTCAAAAATTTATTCCCATCTCAAATTATCTAATTTACATTTTAGGCATTATTTACTCTTTGAATATCTCATACCAGGGAGACAATAGAATGTCTACATATGTGAGTCTGATTTATTACACTTATGATTATGGTCTCAAGTTGCATCTATTTACCTATAGAAGCCTCAAATTTATCCTTCTTTATGGATGAGTAGTACTCTGTTGTATAAAAATGCTACATTTTTTGTATCCATTCCTTGGCGCATGGTCATTTAGATTTGTTCCAGGATTTACCTGTTACAAATTGTATCACTAGAAAAATGGGTAAACATATGTTGTTGTGGTATGATGTTTTTAATTCATCTAGAAAGATATTCAAATGGGAGATAGCTAGGAAAAATGGGACATATAATCCTTGCATTTCTAGGAGTCTCCATACCGATTTCCAGTGGTTGCACCAGTCTGCACTCCCAACAACAGTGAATTTTTTCCCACAGCCACTCCATTATTTGTTATTGGTTGATTTCTCAGTAATAGCCACTGTTTCTGGAGTGAGATGGAATTTCAATGTTGTTTTACTTTGCATCTCTTGAGTGACCGATGATGTTGAACATTTTTTTCATATTTTATTTGCCATTTCTATTTCTTCATCTGAGAATTGTGCATTCATCTCAGAAGCCCTTTTTTTAAAATTGGGTCTTGAATTTGGGGGTCTAAGATTTTAAATTCTTTTTATGATTAAGATAGAAATCTTTTGTCTGAGTATTATTGACTACAATTTTTTGCACTCTGTGGGTGGTTTTTCACTCTGTTGGTCATTTTGTTCTCATGTGCAAAAGCTAATAAGATTAGTTCATAGTTCTTGATTCTGTTAAGTATTTCCCATACAGTCTGGGTTTTGTTCATGAGCTCTCTGCCTCCACTAACATCTTCAAGATTGTACTTACTTTTTCTCCCAGTAGATTTAGTGTTTCTAATATTTAGATGTTTGATGTATATTCACTTTAGTTTAGCTCACATTTATAGACATGGGTCTAGTTTTATTCTTCAGCATGTAGGGAGCCAGTTTTTTTAGCATCAGTTATTAAAAAGACTCTTCCAGTGAACATGATTGACTCCTTTGTCAAAGGTAAGTTAGCTAAATATGCCTGGAGTTGTTTCTGAATTGAGTCCACTTACATTAGTGATTATAAATGATATGTATTGGCTTACTTTTGCCATGTTATTTTCTTGCTTTTAGTCCCGTTTTTTTTGTTTTTGTTTTTGTTTTTAACACTCTGTTTAATTGCTTGTCCTGCCTGGTGGTTTCTTTCATATGTTGTTTTTAGTACTATGGTCCTTTTTATCTCTAACTGAAATATCTTTCAGTATACTTTGTAGAATTGTTTTGGTGGTCATGAATTTCTTCTGTTGTTATTTATCATGAAAATATCTTATTTCTACACTAATTTTGGAAGATAGTTCTGCAGGGTATGTCAATCTGGGTCGGAAATTGTTTTCTTCGAGGATTTGAAATATTAACTCCAGGTTTTTCTTGACTTGAGTGTTTGCAGTGAGAAGCCTGCCATGATTCTAGTGGGCTTTCCTTTATATGTTTCTTGTCTAACAGATTTTAATATTCTGTTCTTGTGCTCAATTTCTTGGATCTTGATTATTATATGTCTGAGTGTCAATTTATTTTGGTCATGGCTAGTTGAACTTCTATATACCTCCTCTCTCTGTACGTTAGATTGTGTTCCCATGTTTGTGAAAGTTTCTGCCTTTTTTCTATAGTCTAGTTATGTCATTTGTGTTGACCCTTGCTTTTTCATTGAGAACTTTCAATCTCATATTATTTCCCTTTGCATCATTTTACAGCTGTAGAATTGTTATTTCTAGCTCCCATTTTATTTTTAAGAGATATTTCTTTACAAGATCACTAGCTGTGATCTTTTCTTCAAGATCTGAAAGTTTATCTTCTGTTTCATTCAAGCAGTGTTGCCAGCTTTCAATGAAATTTTCAATTTCCTAGATGTCTTTCAATGGAATGTTCAATTTCCTGGTTTTGCCAGGTTACAGTGGAATTTTCAATTTTCTGTATATCTGTTTCCTATATTTCTAAATATTCTATTTGTTTCCTATATTTCTCTTTCATGGTTTCCTTCATTTTCCTGTAATCCTGTATTTAGTTAATCTATCTCTACTCTAGTGTTGCTGAGCATTTCCTTTACCTCAGAGATTATTTCTGATCTGATTTCCTCTGAGGCTTGGTTGATTTGTTTCTTTACTTCAGTTGATATCATTTCAGAATTTTTATGTGTGTGTCTTCTATTTTCCTCTATCTCATTATCTCTGAAACTTGTTCAGGGTGGGCTGGAGTTATAAGATTGTATTTTGTTTCTGCGTCTTGTCATTCTGTATCTCAAAATTTTTTATTGTTTTCTACATTGATACTTTAAGTTTTTGTAGCAGGTAGCTATATCACTAGTATCAAGTACTCTCTAGTAAAAGCCTGTTTTTCAGGGATATCTTTGTTGTGTGGGAGGTTCTTGGTTTTGTGTCTGTCCCAAGATTCTAACTTCCCAGTTAATTAAGACTGAGATTGGTATCTGTTTGGTTCAGGTCCCAGTTCTTCGTTGCTGGGCCTTGGTGAGGTTATTATCTTGGAGCTTCCCAGAATTGTTACAGAAGGGAGAACAAATAATCATGACACATATGGCATCCTAGTTAAAGTAGTGCAATTTACAATAACATAGCATCAAGCACAGCTTAGAAAGTGAAAACTGTGTTAACTATTAATGTACCTTAAACCATACAGCAAAACCTACAGTTATATAACAGCATTGATCATAAATTGGGAGCATGTATACAAAGTGCTTCCCTTTAGTAGAGTTGCTTTACCCTGTGGTGGGGAAATTTAAGAAGAAAAGTACAAAAACCAAAGATAACAGATTACAAAGTGCAAGCAAGTCTGAAGGATAATGATGATCATTCAAGCCTTGGGAGTCTGAAGAAGAGGGAAGAACACAAAGAATACAGGAGCAAGCTAAGAATTATCTGAATTTGGGCCTCTGGGTTCACAGGACAGAGTAGTTTTCTGCAGCTGAATTTCTCCCCAACCATTTAGAAAAGAGAAGTAAAAGATAAGTAAAAAGAGAAAAGACAGAGAAACAGGAAGGGAGAAAAGGGGTGACCCCACCTGCCTGCTTCTATTCCATGTGTCTTTGTCCCCAAGCACAGCACTGGTTCACCTAACTTAGCACCTGTTGGCTCCTATTGTTATTGTTGCTTCATGTTTTACCATGCGGTTAGTCCTACCTGTCCATCCTGTGCACCTTTGTCAGGACCCTACTGTGTTGCTGGCATTCCTCCTGGTCTCTGGGTCTTCCTGTGTACTTCACCCAGGTCTCAGGGGTGACCAATGTGAGCGATCACCCTCTAGGCCTTACCATGTGGTTCACACTAACAGAAACGTTAACAATGTAATGTCAGTCAGGGAAATTGTTGAGTCAGATATAGATCAAAGAATGTATTACATTGGCTTCAACTAGAACCTGCAATGGATAATTTTTTTAAAGTTAGTTTAAAGTTAGAAAATTCATTAAAATTCCCAAGCAACATATCAACTTTGCTTTCAGTTTACTCAAGCAAATAACACAAGTGTTTAAAGACAGTGGTACAATAATGCAAATTCACTCCCTGTCATTATTTTTCCTATACTGTTTTCTTAACAAGGCCACTTTCAACTGAACATTCACACTGCCATATGGGGGTGTATTTTAGCAGTTGATTTTATAGTAATTACAGATATTAAGGAGTCAGCACACTGTGGAGATAGCTTAATGAGAAGCAAACTACTTGGGATAAAATTAAATGATAATATATAAAAAGTGATCATATTTTTCTAAATTGTTTTGATATGCATAAAAAGGAAAAGTAGTGAAAAACAAAGATGTTACAATCAGAGAAAGGGAAAAACTAAAAATAACAAACACTATTCCAAACACTGTATTTATCATATTAATATATAAAATGAATATATTGCAGCTAATGCAAATCTTAAAATTCACATAATTGCTATCACTATCCCCATCTTAACGGTGAGAAAATTGATGTAAATGACAAACAGACATATTTTAGTGCTGGTACTTGATCTTAACCAGAAAGGATCTACAACATGCTTTCACTCAATTCTACACTTCCCTCTCCTAGTAAAAAGGGTAAACATTACAAGATAATTCAACAAATTTATATTAAGTGTCTGTCCTGTGTCTACCAGGATAACAAGCACTGAAGGAGTAAAAAAGAAGTACAGAGAAAGCCTTTTAATTGTTTTCAGATATTTTGGAGAACATAGGCCTCCATAAAAACCTCAGAATAATGATATTCTAATAAGATCACAGGAAGATTGGAAAATGATATCTGCTGTATAAAAATTAGCCATTCTTGGAATTTGTTTTCACAGCAAGGCTTCATCTTGATATTTGTTAAGACAGTTTACAATGAATGCAGTCATAAAAAGATTCTGCATATGTTCCAAAAACCTTAAGATTCACAAGAAAGTTCTCATGTTTAAGGATCATCTCTGGCCATTGTATCCAAAAAGTGGTTATTTTCATTTTATTGTCATGAGCTCTGACCAACTTGAAATCACACAATACAAAAATATATATGAAAATCTAGCATTTTATAATATATTATGGGGCTATAGTAATCTACAAGACACAATTCATATCAATACAGAATCTACAATCCATTGAGTAGAAAAGAAACACCCATAAAACAATTACTAGAAAAGTTAATAATCAAATACTTACCGATGCAGTACAAATAATATTCAAAAGGGTTATGTAAATGAGAGAAACCAAGCTGAATGTTTCAGAGGTTTCATGGTGATTTTAAATATCAACTGGGCCTTGACAGTTGGAGAATTTAAAGTGATGGTAAAACAGAATCAAAGGCATTCCTAGTAAGAAGGAATGTTATGGAGCAGTGGTATGATGCAGATCCCTATGCAAAATTATTTCCTGATCATGGTGTCTCATCAGCCAAAGAGATCTGAGAAACAAACATTTTAATCATAGTCATAAATCCAATCAGGAATCCCAATTTTAGGAACTGGAAAGAGCTCAAAGTAACTGAGATCCAGATACACTCTTTTTGTTTGTTGGTTGTTGTATCAGCCTTTGCACGTAACAACCTCCTAATTTTTTTTGACAGAGTCTTGCTAAGTTGCTAAGTTGCTAACTTTCCTAGGCTCAGTTGAAACTTGGAGTCTTCCTGTCTCAGCCTCTCAGATCACTGGGATTATAATCATGTACCACCATGCCTGGCTCAAGGATTGAATTTTGTGCCTAAAATGACCTGGGTTTGAATTGTAATTGGCCACATATCCATTATGTGAATTTTATCAAGTTATCTAATTTCTCTCATTCATTTCCTTGTCAGTGGAATAAGGATAACACCAGCAATATGCCACATTATAAGAGCATTAACGTCAGCCATTGTGGAACCGAGGAGCCTGCACAAAGAAGCAGTTCACCCGCCCTCTTGGTAAGCGCCTCCCTCCAGTGGGAGGCAGGA
Organism: Dolichotis patagonum; assembly: GCA_004027295.1. Lineage (NCBI taxonomy): Eukaryota > Metazoa > Chordata > Mammalia > Rodentia > Caviidae > Dolichotis > Dolichotis patagonum. Next base: position 16,121 of record PVJX010008636.1, read on the forward strand.
GGAGAACCAGAGAATGCCCCGAGATCTGGCCATGGCCATGGTGGATCCCAGGAGCCTGCACAAAGAAGCAATTCGTCCTCCCTTTTGGTAGGTGCCTTCCTCTGGTGTGAGCCAGGAGGAAACCCAGTAGTGTGTCTTGAGCCTACCGGTGAGGGGGCTTGGAATCAAACATCCCAAACCTCTCCCCCAACCCCATTAGTAACTGGGGACAGAGGTCTGAGCATATCTTGGCAGGATGACTGTATGCAACATAGCAAATATGGAGGGTCTCCTTTATATTCTCTTTGAAAGCAAGTGTTTTTTTCAGTTTTGTTTCATTATGATTAATTGCTTTACTCTATTCAATATTCTCTTTTGATTGATTTTATAATGCTCTATCTTTGGTTTGATTTTGCTATACTTAATTGACTAGACAATTATTGTGAAGATAATGAGATATACTATGGTACCTATTACTGTTATCCTGATAACCTGCTGTGAAGTTTTGTACCAAAGTCACTGCACTGTCTCAATTAGCTTTGTTCTGTCTTGTTCTGTTGTATTTCTACTACCTTCAAAATAAAAAAAGAGCATTAATGTAAGCTGTTGCTAACTATAGTACAGGGCCAAATTATAGAAGGTCTTGCAGTCAGAAAAAACTTTGTAATGATACTCAATGAGATATAGGCAGCTGCCAGCAGTAATGAAACTTGAATTTCTGTAAAGTATCTTGTAGGATGTAGTTGTTTGTTTAAAAATATATCTTTCAGTTATAATGAATTTCTTTCCTTCATATATATATATATATATATATATATATATATATATATATATCCAGATGACACTGATTTCCAAGGAGAACTACATTACTGATAGGTGGATAAGAAGTGCCTGTCTCTCAGTTATTTGGTTGCTGAAGAAATGTAAAAATTCCATTGATCTAGAAACTTGGAATATGTGGTGATGAACAGTACCCATAGAAATGGAGAGAAAGAAAGAAATTTGAAAGATATTAAGAGAGAGAATAAAATGAGGAAAGACATATTTTAAAATTTTACTCATTTAAATTTTATTTAGAAATATTTGACAGCAAAGATTTTACATACTTAAAGTATGCAACATGTCAGTTTCACCATTACCTATATTGTATTATTATTATCACAAGCAAGTTTATTATTATGTCCCTCATCAGTCCTGGTAAATATTAGAACTCCAAAACTCATTCATCTTATATCAGAAAGTTTGTATACTTTTATTAATGTCTCTGAGTACTAATCACATGCTATTTTATGTATGAGGAAAAGTGAATCAAGAAGAAGGAAAGACAAAATATGACCTAATTATGTTTATCACTAGATTTTCTCTCTGATTATCTATTTGTAAAAATGGCGGGAAAGGTAGAGTAATTATAGGTCTTCAAACTAAAAATTTGAACAGAACAGAAATGTGGAAGCTACTCTGGGAAACTTAACTAAATGAAAATTGTAATAAGTTTCTGAATTATGTCATATCAAAACTTTAGTATTTAAATATCAGTTTATTTTTAAAATTCTGAAAATAGTCTCAAAATTTCTTCCAAATTTCAGTCACTTTATTCGCTAGTTGTTTCAGAGACGTCACTTAAACCATTTTAATTCTCAACAGTAGTGTTTAGGGGAGACTTCTAGGAAGATGATGGAGTAGTAAGCAACAGAGAAAGAGCCTGTCTGAGATTTTCTGTCCAGATATTGGATATAGCAATGCAAGGAGGGGAAAAAGGAGAGAAATAGGACCCTCAGACACAGGAAGGATCTAAAATGAGAATTTAACCCCATGGGGATAGTAAAGAGAGAAACTTCAACAAAGAAGAGTGTGGAGGATGGCACCTGTTCTCTGAGTTAGTGAGCACGGCATGGGAGGAGTGGGTCAAACCTGCAGACACATGGTGACTGCTAGAAACTCCAGAGGCCTCCACAGAGACATGCAGCAAAGTAACAGATGGATGGATGTGATCGATTGCACTGAACGGTGAGTACAGTGGATTTGACCACCCTGTAGGAGTAGAGGATTGGATGGGCGCCAACTTGAATAGAGACCAACTGAGCTTAGAACTCACAACAACTACTGGGCCCATCCAGTGGCTTCCAGCCAAGTTCAAGCCCATAGAAGGTGACCTGACTACTGCAGGCTGAATGGGTCTGGCCCCAGCCTCAGGGACAGACACCACCTTGATCTTCAGGGGAAATAAAGGTGAAGCTTCACTGAAATTATCCACTACTCTGCCATAGAGTAACTACTGGCTTGCTGTGATAAATCAACATGGATCTGAACTTGTCTCCACACACTGCCTACCAGTAACAGCGCAGACAAACCCTGAAGTGAATCTTTTGTTTTTTCTCTTTCTCTTTTCTTTTCTTTTCTATTTTGTTTTTGTTTTTGCTTTTCTTTTTCTCCTTCATTGTTGGATCTTGTTTTTATATAAGTATTAATGTGGTTCCTAGGTTTTTGTGTTTGTTGTTTTGTTGTATTCATTTATTTCTTCCTTCTCTCTTCCCCTACTGTCTTCTATACCACTTTCCCAAAGTTTGTGACATTCCTTTGTCCTCCAGCCTTTCTAATCTCTTCTATTTCTTCTATTTCTTTATTTTTCCCTAATCCCTTTTAAATTTTCTGAGGATAAAATCAGCATACCAAGGGCTTATTTGCAGCATACAATTTTCTGATTCATTTTGTTATATAACCACAAATCTAGTTCAAATGGTTAAAGGTAGCAAATTAATGGTTATCTCTGTTTGTCATTATCTAGGCTGTGTCTGATGCTATTTTTATTGCTGTTTGTACTACTTTAGCCAAAACAACATGAATAAAAGAATTCTTTGAAAGACTAAATAAAATATACAAACAGCCAATTTATAAGAAAGAAAGAAAGAAAGAAAGAAAGAAAGAAAGAGCACATATACACACAATTAGAAATAAAAAGTATGAAATCAGAATGGATCCTGAAGAAATCCATATCATTTACACCTTCTTCAAGCACTTGTATTCTAGTAAGATGGAAAATACAGAAGAAATGGATAGATATGAATTAACAAAGCTGACTAAAGAAGATATAAAAATCCTAAATAAACCAATATTAATAATTGAAATTGAAGAAGCAAGCAAAAAACCTCCCAGAAATGAAAAGCCCAGACCCTCATGAATTCTACAAGAAATTTAGAGAAGACCTAATACCAATACTTGTCAAACTCTTTAATGAAATTAAAGCAATATGCCCAAATTCATTCCTGGAAGCAATCACTACTCTGATACCAAAACCCAAGAAGGATACAACTAAGAAATAGAACTACAGGCCAATCTTTATAAATATTATAAAAATTCTTAATAAGAAACTGGCAAACAGAACATAACAAATCATTCCTGGTAAGTGGGGATGGTTCAACATATGTAACTCAATAAATGTAACACACCATACTAACAGAACCAAGGACAAAAACAATATGATGATCTCAGTAGATGCAGAAAAAGATTTGATAAACTCCAATATCAAATCATGATAAAACAATCTGATAAAAGGTATGTATAACACACCAATAGTCAACATCATACAAAATTGACAAAACCCAAAATTTTCAATTTAAATCAGCAATAAGACAAGAAATTCCACTTTTGGCACTCTTAATTGATAAAACTCTGGAAAATTTTGCCAGAGCAATTGGACAAGAGAGAAAAATAAAAAGAATAAGGATAGGAAAGAAGGGTGTTAAATTATTAGTATTCACAAATGACGATGCTCTACATAAAAGACCCTAAACATTTCAATGAAAGACTTCTATATTTAATAACATAATTCAGTAGTGTAGCTGGATACAAAGTCAACTAAAAAATTAAGAGCTTTCCTATGTGCAAGTAACAAACTCACTGAGAGTGAAATTAGGACAACACCTTTTACAATAGTATGCCAGAATATTAAATGCATAGGAATTAATCTCACAAAAAGAAGCAAAAGAACACTTCATTGAGAACTACATTATTCTCAAAAAAATTGAAAAGAATATCAATAATGGAAGGATATCCCTTTATCTTTGGTAGGAAGAAGGAATATAGTGAAATGGTCATACATCCAAAATTTTATACAGTTTTCATGCAATCCCAATCAAAATTTCAACAGTATATCTCAAAATCTGAGAGAACAAACCTAAAATTCATTTGGAACCAAAAGAGACCTAGAATACCAAAGCAAATTCTGGGCAAGAAAGGCAGGGAGCATCACAATCCCAGACTTAAAATTATACTATAAATCTTCTGCAATAAAAGCAGCATGGTACTGACAAAAAAATGATCAAAGATCAATCAAACATATTAAAAGATGAAAAAACAACTTCAGACATATTTAGCCACCTTATCTTTTACAAAGGTGAAACACATTCACTGGAATAAACGTAGCCTCTTTAATAGATGGTCTTGGAAAAACTGACTTTCCACATGCCAAAGATTAAAATTAGACACATATCTTTCAGCATGTACTAAACTAAAGTCAAATAGGATCAAAAATATAAATTTTAAAACAGAAGCATTAAATCTCCTGGAAGATAGAAGGGTAGAACTTTTTTTTTTTTGGTACCAAGGATTGAACTCACGACCTCACACTTGCCAGGCAGGTGCTTAAGCCACTAAGCTAAATCCCCAGCCCTGTAGAACTCTTGAAGGCATCAGTGTGGGTAAAGATTCTAGGAACATTACCCCAGTCACACAGAAACTGTCACAAAGAGTCAAAAAATGGTATCTTATCTTATTGAAAAATTTTGTATATCAAAACAAATCACCAACAGAGTGAACAGACCACCCCAAGAGTGGGAAAAACTATAGCCAACTGTCCTTCAGACATATGACTTCTACCTAGAACACATACAGAATTGAAAAAAGCTAAGAACCACAAATTCAAAGACCCAATTCAAAAATGGACACCTGAGATGAATGTACAATTCTTAAAGAAATTCAAATGTCAAATAAATACATTTTAAAATCTTCAAAATCACTCGTCTTTTGAGAGATACAAGTTAAATCAACACTGAGATTTCATCTCATTCCAAAAAGAATGGTTATTATAGAAATAAACCAAAAACAAATGCTGGCTGGACTATGGGGAGAAAAAGACCCTTCTCTACTGTTGGTGGGTGTGGAAACTGGTGCAAACACTGTGAAAATGAGTGTGAACATTGTCATAATCTAGAACTACAGGTTCCATCTGACCCAGCTTTCCTCTTCTTGGTATCTTTCTGAAAGAATTAAAATCATTATATCCAGTGATATATGCACATTCATGTTTATAACAGCATACTTCTTGGAGTAGCCAAATCTTGGAAATAGCCCAAATGCTCATCGACTGATGAATGGATAAAGAATATGTGGCTCTTTTATACAATGGAGTACTATTTTCCCATAAAGAAGGATAACCTAGAGACTTATCTAGGTAAATGGATGCACCTTGAGACCATACTGTTTAGTGAAATAAATGGGGTACACATGGTTAAACACTGCATTGTTTCTCTGGTATGAGAAACTGAAAGTATAAAGAATGACCAAAATGTATAATAGGTATTATGAAATAGAAATAAAATGTCCAAATGAGGAGGGGAACAGGGAGGGTGGAGGGAGAAAGAAAAAGTAGAAAAGCAAAGAAATGAGAAACAAAAGAAAAATGTAAACAAAGTTTTTGTAAGTGGAGGGGGGGAGTTGAAGGGAGAATAAGGGAATAGGAAAAAAAACCAAGTTATACCACATACAGGTACAAATTCTCTATGATGAATGTGATTATTATGTATATTTAAAATGTACCAATAATATCTGATTGGAAGAAAAAATAGTGTTCGGGATTGATTGTGTAAGGAACAAGGTTGCCTATGCTGAGTCAGACATGACATTTTTAACTGAGAGTGAACATTTAAGGGGACAGTTATTGGAAAAGGGTAGTATTAGGCACTTTGTCAACACTGGAACACAGTACGCAACACCAAAAGCTTAAAGGATAAATTTACTACTAGTCAATATTTTAGTCCACAGTTGGCCAGGTCTTGCAACCCAGCAGCCCACCTCTTTTGACCAGACTGCATCTCTTAACATCAATTCAGTTGTAACACCCCTATAATCCAATCACCTTCAAAACATACGAGTTTTGGTACTATTGTAAATCTAAACCATAACATTCCCCCACTGGCTCCAATAGACTCATCCACAGCTCTTTACACAAAATGCATGTAGTTCTTCTCTAAAAGTCACCAAAATTTCAACAGTTCCAGCATTCATGGTTTCTCTCTTGTGGCTTTGTTCACTGACTGTGGTGTTGCTCATCTGAAGTTTCATGTTCCTGGCTTTTCAGTTTCCTCAGGTATCCACTGAACTTTTGTATTCATTCTCATAGCTTTACACATTTTCTTGTCAGGAGCATACTCCCCAGTCTTCCAGACCTTCTGAAATCTATAATCCTTGTTACTCTTGCATTCCATGTACCTCTAAAACCAGCACCATGTGGATAACACTACAGTCTACCATCAGCTTGACCAGTATCTAGGTCACTTGGATCATGGCTATTAGCAGCATCTTTGTGCCTCAATGGCAAAACACTATGAATCAAATCCAGGGAATCAATTACCTAAACAGCTATTCTGGAGAAGAGTCCCCTAGTGATCTCTTCTCAAAGCAAAATATCACTTTTGAATCCTTGAGCCTGCATGATTTTTGAAAAGCTCTCAAGTCATTTTTCTTATTGTTCTGATACAAACTCTTCTTTTTTAAGCTAAGCTTTTTATGGATTAAGTGCTCCTCTTCTCCAACTCTCCTTTCTGAGGAAACTGAAAACTTTTTAAATTGGTATTTTGTTCCTGACTTTCCTTGCATATTTGACTAAAACCCACCAAAGTACTTATGCCACAGCCTGAACATTGGATAGCTTTGAAATTTCCTCTGACAGATTAATTAGTCTATCATCCTTAGTCATGGAGTGAGTAGCATTCTTCCTCCAAGCCCTTCTGACACTATGTCTCTGCCTTATTGCCAGACAACTATGTACTAGACCACTTGAAACCACAAAGCAAATGAAACATTTCCTCCCTGTAGTTATATATGTCAGGCATTTGGTCAGAGTGAAGAAAAGCTGACCACTATATACGTGTTACTCCAAAAGGCATACACGGAAATCCTAATCGCCTAGGTAGTACTAGCACATTGTGGCTTTGAGAAGTGATTAAGCCATGTGAGTGGGTCCTCAGAAAAGAAACTATTAATTCCCTTATAAAAGGGAGCCCAGAGTGCTCCCTCATTCCTTCTTCCACATTCAGTTACAACAAAGACTATAGTCTAAGAAGTGGATCATTTTAAGTTACAGAATTTGCTAGCACCTTGATTTGGGCTTCAGAGCTTCAAGAGATTATGATGAAAAATATATTTCTGTTGCTTATATTCCACTCAGTTTATAGTAATTTTGTTATAAACAGCCCAAATGAATTTGCACAAAATACTTGGTTAGTAGTGAAAATCATTTTTGCATTTTACATTCTCTTGATTATTTTCTGCTTAAAATAGTACAGAGAGAAATTGGGATGATAATATCATGAACTTTTTAAACAATAATAACATTTTAGTTTCCTTCTTTTATATGATTGACATGAGCTGGTAATTCTAAAGATGTCAGAAATTTAATTCCTCTGCTTGCTCAAGAATATAATTTCATCAATCCCCTCTCTTCTACAACCTTAGGTACATTTATGGGATCCAGATCTTTGTAGTGCTAAAATTCATATTCTGTCATTCAGAGCAGTTTCTAAAATTTTTGAACTACAGCTTTCAGCAAGAAATGTATTTAACATCATGACACATTATAAACACATATGTGACATGTTTACTCAGAAAAGATGAAGATAAATGATGTATTGAAAGATATACACATAGATATTACCAAGTAACTGATGGAAAAGTTCCATAAAATAATACTGCTATTGCATTTACATCTAAAATGTCTTCAAAGTGTCTTTTTCATAGTTGGGACCTGTTCTGAAGGGGTAGGTCACTGAAGACATGATTTGGATTGCTGTTGCTTTGTCTCTGGCCCCTCCTTTGTCTCTCTCCACTTTCTGGCCACAATCTTCCTGGTAGGCAGATTTCCTTTGCCATGCTGTTTTATCACACAACTTTTGCCTTGGAACCTGCCAAAGGCGGACAGAACCCACTGAAACTGTGAACACTGGAACAGTTCTCCTGAAACTTAAAATAAATCTTTCCTATTTAGGTTGAAGACATTAGCTATTTTGTTCCAGTGACAGTAAAGTGACTAATACAAAAAGTTAATACCAGGAGTGTGACCGTATCTGACAATGTGGTTCAGAAGTCTTTGGAACTGGGCAGGAAGTTTGGAAAGATTTGAAGATGCAAGTTCATAAAGCCATAGAATTTTTTGAGCAGTGTTTTATTTACCATACTGGTCAAAGCTCAAAAGATAAGAATTTTGGTAGAAGTGATGGAATTAAAGGCCAGGAAATTTCCAGTTGCAATTATATCTTTTTTTTTCTTTTTCTTTATTTTTTCTTTTTCATTTTCTTTCTTTCTTTGTCTTTCTTTCTTTCTTTCTTTTTTTCCTTTTTATTATTTTTTGTCTGTTTTACTGGTGGCCTTATACTCTATGTTTTGGTAGAAATTTGTCTCCATTTTGCCCTTTTACTAAAACTTAGAGACAAATTGAGACTGCAAGTAGTAAGCTAATAAATCTGATGAAGAATACATCAAGGCAGAACATTATTCAGGTAATGGAATGGGTACCACTGGCAGCCTTGAGCTTGATGACAATGAGAATCAGGAGCAAATGTTATAGCTGAATGATTTGAAAAATTTACAGTTTTTCCAGAAAAAAAGCATGTACAAAGTTGAGACAAAGGAAAGCATGGCTGCAGAATAGATCATAGTTAGAAAGAAGCCAAGTGCTGTGTAAAAGGACAAGAAGAAATATGCCTTGAGAGCATCTCAAAAATCATTTATAACCCATCTCAGGCTCAAAGGGGGTAAAACTATATATTTTTTTACATCAGAGGAAAGCCCTTGAGACCTCTGCTCATCCAATGCTACCCAAGTACATCCCAAAGTTTAGTAATCAAGCACTCAGAGGATGTTGCTTCCACAGTTCAAGAGGGTCTAGACACTGCTCAAGCTGGCAACTGACCTTTGCATCATTCATTGATGCTTCTTTTCCAGGTGTGCAGAATTCAAGTGTTAAGTGGTCATGTACACTTCCACCCAGATTTTCAAAGAAGGCCAAGTAGATAAAAAAAATGTGTGAAAGGTCACAGTCCCTGCCAGAAGCCCATAAGAGGGAAGTGTGTAAAGATATTACAGCGAACCTGAAGGTTCGGTGACCCTTGAAAGTTAGAAATGCTAGTACTGTGGAATGTCAGCTGAGGAAAGCCTCAGACAGTAAGCAAAGGCAGTCCACGTGGGAGGCCATGTAGGCTACAACCTGCAGGGACTTAGATATAGGGCTACTCAAGACCTTTAGAGTTCACTTTTAATCACAGCCTGCCCGTGTGTTGAACATAAACTCACAGGTTTTAGTATTTTCCCTGTTAGGTTTCAGTCTTGCTTTGGTCCAATTTCTGTCTATTTCCCTATTCGCTTTGGAATGGAATGTTTACCATGTACCATCATACTATTAAAATGTTTAAATTTCTTTGTAATTTTTACTAGGGTCCACAATGAGTAGTTTGCCTTTTGTCTCAGAGGTAAATTTGGACTTGAACTTTTCAAAAGTGTGGAACTGTTACAACTTTGGTGACTCTTAGATATGGACTAAATCCATTATTCATAATAAGATGGGCATTTACCTTCTTTGAGGACAGTAGTTGAATGTTAATGTTTAAATCTAAAATGTCTCCTAAAGTCTTACGTTCAGAGGTGGGGATGTATTCAGAAAGTGTGACTTATTTGTGGCATGTCCTGGAAGCTGTATTCTTCCCCCTGGCTCTTCCCTTTTCTGCCTTTTTCCAGGATGCCAAGTAGTGAGCAGCTTTTCTCTGCTACATCATTCTGTCATGTTACTTATGTGTTTGAGTCAGCTGACCATGGGCTAAGTTCATTGAATCCATGAGCCAAAAGAAGTCTCCTCTTTTTGGTTGCTGGTGTCAAGTGTTTTGTCCCAGACATAAGAAAGTGACACTAAATAAGTTAATGGGCTTCAGAAACAATCCATTTAAGTATTCTGTTAGCCCTATAGCAATGAGGAGGAATGAGGAAGAGTCAGATTATGGATAAAGTTTCAATATATAACTTAATGGATTTCTGTAAAGAATATGGTACAAGGAAAAAGTGGAAGGATTGAATTAATTGATACAGGGAAAACTGAGAACAAATTTGGAGTGAAAGAACAATAGGACTAAGTTTGGGGCTCTTTCTAAAACACATTAACCACATCACTTTACAGCTAAAATGTTTCTTTGGCTCTATGATAATATTCAAATTCCTTACAATAGCGAAAAACTATCATTACTGTGAGAAATACACTGAAATATATTCTAATAAAGAAAAAAGATAAGTTTTTCTGCAAAATGTATTTCACAACTCACTGAAATGCTGTGATCCACAGTTTGAAAATTGTTTCCCTATAATATTGCACTAGTCAGGTTTTCCATTTCTGGACAAAATACATGGACATCCCTAAGGTAAATGAGAGGTTTATTTAGTTTGTGTCTTCAGAGGATTCAGTCCATGTTTGGCTTTGAGGTAGAAACATCACAGCAGAAGGATGTGATAAGTCAAAACTGCTTAGTTCACAAAGTCTGAGAAACAGAGCAGGGGAATGGTGCCAGAAGTGTTGGATCCAAGGTCCATGTCTTAGTTTCTTGTTTCTGATACAAAATACTCAATGCCCAAAGTTAAAGTAAGAAATATTTATTCAGGTCACAATTTGTAGAGGTTTTAGTCCATAATCGGCTCCAAGGCACAATGGCATGGCAGACAGGCATCACAGAGGAGAAACAGTTCATGGAAGGCAGAAGGTACCAAAGCAAGCAAGAAATAATAAAAGCCTCTTTCTGTCTCTTATACTGCATCCAGTCAACTTGGATTAGGGTGATGCCAATCCAATAAACGGACTGATTTAATAGTCACCCACACTTAACCCTAGCATTGCACCATGAATCAATCACACACTCCAAATTCAGTCACCTCTGAAAAAGTCTTACTCTATGACTACATGAGGCTTTGGGGGGACATCTCGACACAAGCCACAACAGTCCAGATATATTGCACACAGTCACACCTACATGACCCACCCAGACACATGCAGAAGTATACGTTACTAATCCCTTGGGTCACTCAAGTCAGTGAACTCGATAATACAGTTTATATGTAGTATAGTATTCTCATTTTCACATAGACTCAGTAGTAAGACAGAATACAGGATGATGGAGAGATGTATGGATTTAAGCATTAACATGCGAATACTACAATTATAAAAGCACAGAATTGGCTTTTTTCACTATGGGTCATAATTATTTTTCTCTAGTTATGCTACAAATAGACTTCTTTTGCCCTATCCAAAACCCTTGAAAAAAGTTTGTTTTTACTTTGATTTAATTTTCTTTGTTTTGTTTTGCAACTTACTAACAGTATTCAAGTAGTATTTTGACACCATTCTGGACTGAAGTGACACAGTTAGTTTTTGAAGGAGCCGCAAAAATCTTAATTTGCTTGTCTTTGAGGGAAAAAGTCTTTTGAAATTTATTCAGAGCAGGAGCCAGGCAATGGGGAAAGAATTTATACTGTAATCCTCAAAAGAGTAGAACATGAATTGAATTAATGTTTCTTCAAGATATGTGACTCTCTTCTTATGAATAAACTCTTTTGAGATCATTTGGAAGTTAGAATCATTTTTCTCTTTTATTAGTTTTTCTGATGCATTGCTTTGAATATTTGGTTTTATCCTGGCAGTGAGCAATAATCAACAAAGAGCCTGACTATGTAACACTAACTTCCCTGGTAGAATACATTCAGCAAACTTTTTCCAGTATGGATAGCTGCAGGAACCAGATTATACATGTCATGTCATTTAGTTCAGTCATCTAATTTAGTTCAGTCATGAAATAATTTCTTTTGAACAAAACACTGGTTCATAGAATACTTTATGTAAGCATTACCTATCTCTAAGATCTCTTGTGAAATGGATGTTGAAAAGTGCAACCCATTCTAAGTGTGTACCTGCATAAAGCCACAATATTAATTGAATAATCCACTAACATAAGAAGTAAAATAATTCAAAATTAATCAAAATGAGAGGTAGACTGCACTTATACAGGGTTTGATAAGGTTTGAAAAGATTGAAAAAATACTTTAATTTGTTTGAATTAATCAGTCATGCAGGTCAAAGTTTGACCTTTGTTCTCTTTAATCAAGCTTTATTATGCATCATCACTTAAATAGTCTATATATCTCCTTCCTAGCATAGATAATTCAAACATTTCTTTGGCTGGTTTTGATTGTTTTGACCAGCTGGAGAAGATTTTAGTTATTTAAAAATGACTAAGATGAATATTTGTTGGATTAAAATGATTGGCTTGCCTGAACTCCTCTTGTTACTACACCAGTTTACCAATTTAAATGAGTCGATTAAATTGGTCATCACTTCTAGCTAAGTTAAAATGAATATGGTAGTTAAAGAACTTAAAAAAATATGTTAGTGAATTCTTCCAGCTATAGAGTCATATCATTCAAATATAAAAGAGTGAACTGTCTGTATTAGCCACAGTTTCCAGAAAATAAAAACAGCATGACATAATTTTAGATCTAGCTGCATGTGTGTATATCTGTATTTATATCTGTTCTTTAATAATGTATACATAAGAGAGAATGAGAGAGAGAGAGAGAGAGAGAGAGAGAGAGAGAGAGAATTAAGATTTGCAGACAGATAGCTGAACACTCAGGAAACCCAATATGGTGTTCCCATTAGAGTTTGAACCCCTGAGAATTAAAAGAACCAATGGTTTAAATTCCAATTTAAAAATCAGCAGGTTCAAAACTAAACAATAACCAATTTTTGAATCTGAGTCCAAAGGCTAAACAAGATGAACATGTTAGTTCACAATATCAGGAATCAGATATTTCCTTTCGATGAACATTTTTATTTTATTCAGGTTGTTAATTAATTGGCTAAGAGTAACCCACATTAGAGGGTACAATCTACTTTATACAGGGTACCCAGTGAAATGATAATCTTAGCCAGAAACACACTCACAGATACACCCAGATTAGCATTGTACCAAAAGTCTGACCAGTCCACAGCCTAGGCAAGATGAAGCATAATATTAATCAACATACTCTTCCTGATTGAATTACTTTCCTACAGATTATGGCAGCCTCATGATATTATCTTCTTAAAAGTATTGTGTACATGATATAAGCTGGTTTCATTTATAACTAGAGTCTATAGCAGCTTCAGCTCTGTAGTGTAATTGAGTACTAGAATATCCTCTCAAACTAAAGAAAAACATTCCTCAAATCAAAATCACAAGAGTGGCCAGGAATTTGGCTCAGTGGTGTAAGTGCCTACCTGGCAAGCACAAGGTCATGAGTTCAAACCTGGTACAAAAAACAAAAAAATAAAGTCACAAGAGTTCCTAAAATTGCTGCTTGAGAGTTACTCTTCTGAGGTAAATAACTTTGGGTGACATGCAGTAAAAGGCAAGTATCCATGTAATGGAAACACACTAAGTGTTCATCAGCAATTACATAAATTAGTTTGTGCAAGTATTTCAGATAATTTAAAAGTCCCTTTGTAAATATGAATGAGAAAAGAAAACTCCAAGTTGGGAGTACATTCAAAAGGTGTGTGTGTGTGTGCGCGCGTGTGTGCTTGTGTACCTGCACTTGTGCTTGGGGGCTCTATTAGAGGCAACTATGGACACTTAGCAACAGGAAAGTTATACTTGAAATACAGAAATGCACCCAAAGCACCAGTAGGGGGAAATTAAGAGCATGTATTATTTTATCCTATTTTTCTCTCTTCTTTATTATATGATGAAGTAGATAAAAAAAAGAATTGAGTGAATAACAATTTCTGTAATTTGTTGAAACCTAAAGGTTGAAAAATACTACTTTCCTATCCAAGAGCTACAGTGCAATGCATCTGGCTGTTCGCATGCAAATGAAGCTCATTCTTACAGAGTCTGTATCTTCTGGCAGTTCCATCACCTCATTCATCTTCTGTCCACTGCTGAAGAACAACCTGAGGCTCATTGAGAATTTTATATTTGTAAACATTTCAGCATTTGTGCACAAAAACCAGAAGAATTCTGTGGTGAATACAGACTGAATCCTGGTTTTAAAAATCTCACTCGTAATGAGAGGGACACACAGAGATATTGCCCAATGCTTCCCAATCCAAGAGACATTAATAAAGCAAGAGGAGGTTGCTTCACTGGATATATTTTCTGTTCTCTTAATTAATCATTGTCTAAGCAACCAGCATTGTACAAGACCCTGCAAGTCTTACCAAGAAGACCTACCACAAGTATAAATTAATTCCTCTTTCTGCCTCTTTACTGACCAACTGAGAAAGGTTTGTGGGTGATCAAGTGATATTAATTATCTACAACAAAGTGGAGGATGCTCCTAAATGAAGCAAAGAGGTAGAATTTGGCCTATTATGTTACGAAGAGTGAATTCCCAATGAGCACTAATAGTCTTTATAACTGCAGCAGAAGAGGCTGGGTAGGTAAATACAGCAATTAGCTTATGCTCAGTGGGAGGGATCCCAGTGAACAGAATGGAGACTATTTATATATGTTTATTCAGAAATGATTAAGAAGATTAGCAAAAATTAGAATTGAGAGTGCCCCATTCTGTGAAATAAGTTCAAAATCATTTTAGATGGGCTGGAGAATTAGCTCCATGGTGTAAGCACCTGCCTGGCAAGTGCCAAATCATGAGTTCAATCCCCAGTGCAAAAAAAATCATTTCATACCCAACAAGTAGACTGACAAAATACTTTGGTAGCACCTGTTTCTATCTATTGCTCCCACAAAGAGCAAAATTTAATCAATAAGAACAATATCATATGTTGGCAAAATCTTTTTCACAGGATTCTCTTTTCTTTGAGTAGAGATTCAGTGCCTGGTATGTTGTTACTTTCTAAAAGAGAAAATATTTTCATTAAAGTGGTCACCACTTGATGCCATTCTTTTGCTACTAAAAAAGGAAAACACAGCCTTGATACCCAGGAATGTATATGACACTAGCCTTCGGTGTTAGAATTAACCTAGCACTCAGATCCAGGATATATTATTTGTAAACAATCTCACAAAACTCTAAAGTCAGACAAGGTCACTCTGAGACCACTGTAAAGTGAGAAAACTCATGTATTATGGCTTGGATCTAGAATGACCCAAAATTCATATGTTGAAGGCTCAATTGCCAGTATAATAATTTTTGAGATGTGGCTTTTTTGTAAGTGACTGGATCATGAGGGCTCTGACCTCTGACCTCTGACCTCATCAATAAATTAATCAGTTAGTGGGTTCATAATTTGATGGGCTATGGGAAGGTGATGAAAGTTATGAGATGGAATCTAGTTGATAAGAGTGAATGTTTGTGGGTTTGTCTTTCAAGATTATATTTGTCCTTGAGCCCCTCCTCTCTCTCTTTTCTCTCCTCTATCACTCCTCCTCTCTCTCTTTCTCTCTCTCTCTCTCTCTCTCTCTCTCTCACACACACACACACACACACACACACACATATTTTCTGCTTTCTTCCTGTCATGAGCTGAGCAGCTCAGGTCCACCATGGACTCCTGCTATGATGTTCTGCCTCCCCACAGACCCAGAAACAATACAACCAAGTGACTATGAATTCAAATCTCTGAAATCCTGAGCCAAAATTAATTTTTCCTCTTTTAAATACTTTTTCTTCAGCATTTTATGCAATGGAATGGAAAATTGACCAATACATAAGTCCATTTCTGAGAGCAAACAAAAACATGAATATTTCCAAATATCTCCACCTCCCCCTCTGTTGGCCAATATGGTGATCAATAGGATCACTGCTTGTTTCTCGATTATAGCTTTAGTCTCCATTTAGTATGCCCTGTACCTACGCAGTGCTTACTGAGACACCCTACCATAGAATTATCCTCACTTCCTAACAGCATCAAAATGCAGAGCAAATCAACGCTTCCTTGGAACCAATACTTAAAACCTCTATTGAGTCTTTTCTACAGACATCGAACCATTCCCCGGGATTTGTGTTCACATTTTATTGCAATGACTATTAAACCCAACTTATTCAACTATAGCTGTATTCCTAGTGATCTTTGGCTAAAGTATATGACATTGCTTTGAAACAAGAAAGGAAATTTGAGGAGCAAAGATTGGTAAAGGCTAAAGGAACAAACTCTTATCCCAATCTCTTTTGTTCTTCTCCCTATGTAACTCTTAATCCGTAAAAATCTATACAAAATTTAAATAAGCACCCAAAATATAATAAATCATTTTGTTATTCTTCTTGGACATTCTCAACAGATAAGACTTTTAAGCTAATTTTATCATTGTAAGCATACACATTGTATATATCAATGTCCACTTTCTGGAGGACTTTGTGTATTTTAGCTCTTCTACTTATGCCAGTTGCTCAACTATATACAGCAAGTCTATTCTGGTAAGTATCCTCTCAGTGAGCAGTTTTAAATTTATGGTATTTATTGTATGATATATCAAAGAAAGAGACTTCTCATTTTATTTTTTTTTTCTTTTTGTGGTGCTGGGGATTGAACTCAGAGTCTTTGCATTAACTATACCCCAAGTCTTTTTCATTTTTATTTTTTATTTTAAGAGAAGGTCCTGCTGAGTTGCTAAGTTGACCAGACTTGGTTTGAACTACTCAAAATCCTCCTGCCTCAGCTTTGCAGAATGCTGGTATTGAGCCATATACCATCATGCCTGGTGGTTATTTTCTCTTAATCATTCTATTTTTGTTGACCCCCCCCACTGTTTATTAGGCACAACTTTAGAATGTGTTAACACAATTAAAAACAGACAAAATGTGTTCTTTTTTGCTTTACATTCTACTGGAAGAAACAGAAACATATCAGTAAACAAATTAACTGTTCAAGTACCATGTCTCTATTTTTCTTGACAACCCATTTCAATTCATGTTTTTTCCTCTCAATTTCTGTATTAATATCTACTTGTACCACAAAAATTTTGTGCTTAATTTCTCATTGCTTTGTAGGATAATTTCGGAAGGAAGAAAATACACATTTTTGAAAAATGAGAATAACAAAAATGTTATATAAAGTTGCTATTTTCAGTAACATATAGAAGAGGGAATACAATAAGTTCCCAACTTACAAACAACTTCCATTTTAGGAGAACATCCCTAAATCAAATTAGTTTGTAAATTTGACAAACCGAGTCTTATACACCTTTGACACAAATATACAAAGTGTATTGCTTTGTGCTTCCCAATGGTCCCCTCCACATTGCCACTGCTTTTCTCTTGTTTCCGAACACCCTGGTCTTTGGCTAAGCACTGCACTACTGCACACTGTCCCGCTGCCCAGTAAACACACACACACAGCAGCACAAACTTTGACTATGTCTAGCAGACACCTGAGCTACCTCTGCAATTTGTTCGCATCTATGAATATTTGCAGTGCAAGGTCTCTGTATCTGTGAAAGTTCACAATTTGAGTGTTTGCAAGTTGAAGACTTATGGTTATTTATATGTGATGTAGGGCTAATGGAAAACCTATTGGCTGCTCCAGGAAAGCAGATTTCAGCACTACATAAGCAACTACACTCTTAAATCAGCTGTCTAAATACCTAATGGCTTACTTAGAGAATTAATAAAATCTATATTGCTACATGTATTCAAACAAATACCCCACACCCTCTTCACTAGTATAGACTGGAGATATTTAAGCATCAGAATGCAGGTTTAATTATATGCTTTGAATGGTGTTTCAGGTTCTAAAATTCAAAGATATTTTGTACTGTTTTCTATTTTATTTACATTTATAAGGCACTCCTCCACCCCATTATAGTAGAAGCTAGTTGTATGAAGAATCCTGTCTTTCTTAGTATTGTAGCCCTAAGATTCTTACTTTGTATAACATAGTACTGGGACTACAGTAAGAGCACAATCATTATTTCTTCACTTTAATATTTTCACTAGAAGAAATCCACTAGTAACTGGGCCACCACCCTCTAGGATTTCCAGCAGTAGTGAGCAAGACTTGAGTTGAAAATACATGCTGAAGTCATTATATCACATGCATTTTTTCTCTTAGGATTATATTTTTAGGAACCTAGTGTTCCGTGATAGTAGGTCATGTATGTTTTCTCATTCATTCATTGCCATATTCATATAAGTAGCCAACTCTCCAAGTATCCTGATCTAATCTACCAACTATAACCGTGACCCTGGCAGTCATCAGACTCATACTTCTCTATACCTCCTTTCTCTCCATTTCATAGTCATACTTTGTCATGCTCCCTCTTTATTTCACTGGAACAAATACAGAAGCATATGTGCATGGTAGTCAGATTGATATTAACCCCAAATTCTATCAAGCTGCAGAGAAACTAAGCTAGGTCTTTCTGTGGGCTGAGCAAACTAGCATCTACCTACCTAGTTGATTGATGAAGTGTCCATTAATTAGCATCTTTAGGCTAACTCCAGAGAAAAACCATAGCCTGTGAACAAAGCTTGTGATTCATGATTCCCTCCTTTTAACTTTATTGCTATTACCTCACAGGAGACCACTGTAGTGAGCCCATTAAGCACTGAAATTCCATTTGAGAAGGCAGATTGCAGAGTCAGTTATGAAGTGAAATCTAAAACTTGCCTGAGAAACAAATTATGATTAACGGAATGCAAACTTGAAGCCAAACACAACAGGAGCAGCACAATTAAACACAGTCATGTTCCTTTACTTCCACCTCGGAACACCGGCTACAGTAGCTCTCTTTGCATTTAATTTATTGACCTGTAATAAAATGTTGTTGGATGGCCATAATGGAAATTTTCTGAGTTGAAGGATTATATTGTGTCTGGGTGTGCAGATAGTAATCATCTTTATTTATGACCCTAAAGTCACACCTACCTCAAGATAACAACCAGACTATTAGCTTCTGTTCTGTCTTGAAATATCAGTAGTAATAAAGAGAGCATTCTGACACTTGATCGGTCCTCAAAATGATCCTTTTGCACTGCATTTTATTTAGTCTCATATTTTATTAGGGTTGATGCTGTCTAAGAGTTCAACTCTTGAGTTGAATGTACTAAGGCAAGATTTTTCCTGTTTTTAATTTGGCTTGTTGAGAGTGACTCAAGCAATTCAATTGAAGTTGAATAGTTTCAGATATTTTGTTAAAGATTATTTTTTCAAAATCCAGAGGCTATGTTTATATGCACAAGTCAGGTTGACCTAAATCACAGCAGTTACATGTAGAATTCAATTAACTGAAGACAATGAGTGGAAAGGGATAGAAATAGTTTTAAAAATCCAATTGGATTGAAATTTTTATCCCATTTAAGACCTTTCTTGTTACTACAGAGGTAAGGATAATATTGAATTATCTCTTTTTCATAGGAAAAAAGCAGAGGTAAATAAATGGGAAGGATCCAATATAGCATCATTCACAATAGTAGACATATAAGGTGGGCTCACAAATAATTTCTGACTCATTAAATCTTGCAGACCACAAGTATCCTAATCCCTTTTTTCCTGACCAACTCTCGCCATACCACCTTTTGGGGTAAGACTTGGTAATACTTCCAGGAATAGAGCTGAAGTAAAATGAACTTTGGTTATTCTGTTTTTGTTTTTCTAGAAATATTTCACTATCACTACCTGAATTCTATCACAGTGCATATGAAATATGGCAGGAATTTTTTGTTAGTGTATCTATTAGACATCATGGAGAAGCAAATAAAAGGAACAAGAATTTTCCTTGAAGAAAAAAAAGCACTACAGAACATAATACCAATATTTCATGTCTCCACAGCCATAATTTATTGGGTCTTTAATAATGTAACTTTTGCAGAATAAAAGAAAGGTCAGACTTCTATCCCTAAATCACCTTTATGATAATGGCAGTTTTTGTTCTTCCCCATTGCTGAGAGATCAATACTAGCCATCCAGAGGTCAATGTTTTCATTATTTAGTACTTGGGTATGATTTAGATGCCTTTTTCCCTATTATTACCCAGTGCTTTCTCCCAAATATTTCTCAACATTTCAAACAATATTATGGTGGAATAAAGGATATTTGGAGTGAGCTTCTTCAGTTTTTCTCTTATTGTTTCCTATATGAAAAACAGGTATAGCTAGTATGCTATGTATGCTCTCAAGAGATATGATGAATGAAGTTTAAATGCACCAGAAGAAGAAAATTAAAAATGAAACCACTCCATTGACCTCATAACTAATTTTTATTCATAACTAATTTAAAGAAAAGTAAAAATGGGATTCACAGGTATGCCAATACTGTTAAAAGGCATCTATGACTTACATTGTCATATAATAGTAGACAGCTTACACTCACTCTCTTTGAACTAATTAAGTAAATCTGTATTTAGAATGTCATATATGTTTAATGTCTTCTTCATTTATTATAACTTAAAACTAACCTAAATAGAAAAGTTAAGTCAATGACTTCATTAATTTATCAGTAGTTCTCAAACCTGTGGATAAGTATCACCTGGTAGGTATGTTTAAAATTATTATTTGGGGTCTTGTTCCAGACACTGTGAATTCGGTAATCTGAGAGGAAGCCTGTAAACCCACATGTTTTAGGCAGTCTCCGGGCTCAGAGTAGCTCATCAATAGGTAACTCCTTGAAAAACACTAGCAAGCATAGTATGTATATGTTTACTCTACAGAGGTTACTGGCCTATCAGTGATGTAAGATATTTCTCATTTGCCTATTAAAATGTAGGATCCCCTTGGAATACTACAGAGTCATTATGCCAAAATGTAGAAGATGCTTTCCATTTCACAGCAGATTTGAGGGGGAAAGTAGCACTGGGGGAACTACAAGTCAAACTACAAATCTTCTAATGTGTTGTTTCAAACTTCTATTCTTTCCTATGGATCACATGCTTTCTGAAGGCATGGACATATCTAAGAAATTTTCAAAGACAATGCTTCATATTGTGTTCACTAGGCAAACAATAGCACGTTAGAACTACAGAAGTACTGTATTAATCACTTACCCATTATTCTTACAAAATACTCATAATTTAAAGAGGTTTAATTTGGCTCATTTCAGAGGAATGAGTCCATGGTTGATAGGCTGCAAGGCAGAAACAACATAGCAAACAGGCATGGTAGAGAAAGCTGGTCAAACCTTGGCCACCAGGAAATAGATAGAAAAGAGGAGATAGGGGCAAGAATATTCCCTTCTAAGTCATACTCCCAGGGCCTCACCTCCAACCAGGTTCAACTCCTAACAGAACATTCAGCCAGAAACTCAGCAATGGATTAATCCACTGATAAGTATAGTGAGTCCAGGATACAATCAACTTCTAAAAGTCTCACGTTGAATACAGTGAGACTTTTGGGAGACATTCAAGTTTAAACTACAACATGTATTCAGAGATCATGAAGTGTAATTTGTTTTACCTCTATCTACACCCTCCATTGAGATGCTCCCTGGGTGACCTTCATTTTTTTCAAAGAACCTGTCTCTTTTGTTTCCTTTTTATACTCTCAGTTTTTGATCATTGCCTTGATAACTTCCCTTGTCCTATACACTTTCTACTGTGGTTTGCAATAGTATGATTCAGCAAATGTTGAGAAACTGTTATTCCTGATACCTTATTTAAAAATCACTGGTCTCTCACCTCTTTGCTTATTCTAGTTCTGTCATGACATTTTTTTCTAAATTGATGCCTTTTAGAATGTCCATTATGATTAATTTCCCTTTCCAGATAAATTATAGAAAGCCAAGGTCCCCAATCCTTACAAGGAATAGTGTCAGGGAGACGGAAAGCTACTCCTCCATCCTTAATTGCTTGATCTTATCTATGGCTTCTATAGATAGTTTCATGATATCTCATTAAGGAGACACATGGAATATCATGAGACTATCTATAAAAGTACTCTAAACACCATAGAATATTCATACAGTGCTCTGAACACTATTGGTCTTGGCTATAAAAATACTACTACCTTAATTACATATCCTACAAAGACTAATAAATTTTTGAGGTTCCACAGATTTGCTCTTAGAATTTGAAATGGGTGGTCACTCCTTCTTTCTTGAAACACTTACTTTTCTTGACTTCTAACATGAAATTTCTATGCTTTTCTGGTAATAATGAATTTCTCTAGTTGAAAGTGAAGAAGTAGAGGTCCCTGGATCATGACCCCTGAGCTTCCCACTTACCTTCCCTTACCCTAATGAACTTATAATAATTCAATATAATCCTCAAGGCCTCTAAAACTTTGAAGAGTGTGAATTATAAAAAGTCATGTTCTAGGAAAAATTCTGAGTGTTCATAGGCTTTTAAAAGAGTTTATGACTAAATTAAATTCCATTAAAATAATCAAACTTTAATCACTAACCAAAGTATTAAGGATGTTTTGTACAAAAACACATACATACAGATTTGTGTAGCAGCACATTAGGAACTGTGTATTTCCATTAGGAGAAGAGAATAATAATAACAATAAAAACCACTACTATTTATTGAGTAAATACTATGCATCAGCCATCAATAACAGGTACTTGACTTTCATCCCATGAATCTTTCACTGTCCAGGCAACAATGTGAGACAACTATGATTATTCTCATTTTACAGATGATAAAACTGCAGTCAAAGACATTCCATGGATTAGTTTGCCCATTTAAGTGACAAATTTGCACGTATTTCACTGACCCTAAAGCGTTGCTTCTTTTCATCATACAAATTCAGCACTGAAATATTGTCCTAACAGAATGCCTGAAAAGCCTTTCCTTGAAATTCTGTGTTTATCACCAGTAGAGACAATGTAGCAGTAAAGCAATTTGAAAATAAAAGCTGAGCCAAGGAGCAGCAGGAAAAAATATGACAAGTTGAGTGTTTTGAAGCAAAGGAGTCAAGTATTCCACAAATCCTTTCAATATTGAACCACACAAATGTTCCCTAATCAGCAGTAGTGCAGACATTTTTGGTCTTACTTTTGATATGAATGTGAAAACTGTCTCTCGTATCTCAACACAGCTGTTTCGAGCCCCCTGGGGAAGGGCATTAAGAGAGAAGATGGTGTGAGTATACTGAAGTTTTGTCAGATGGTTCCTCTCCACATTAGATGCTTCTCATTTACTTAGCCCTATCCTCTCTGGTGTCTTACAAGAAATTTTTATTCCAAAGACAATGTTTTCATTAGAACCTGGTGGAACTTGGCATTTCAAAAGGCACTATTATGTTTTCTTATTTCATAAACTGTAGGTCAACTTTTCTATATTTTCACAGTTATTTAATAGTTTTCCTATAAGAATTATTCCTGTAGTTTCTCCTTTATTTACTTATAAAAAATACTCAGACTAAGGTCATCATATTATCCTCTCTTCTAGGTTCTCTTTTCTCCAATTTTCCCTACTTTTTCCTACTTTTTTCTGTCTCAGGTTTAGTTGTCAAGGAATCTTCTGCCTTCTAAACTCTCATGATCTTTCTTTCCTTTCCACATGCCTATCTCAGATTGTATCTTAATAACTTTCCTCATCATTAGAACTCAAAACTCAAAACCCCAAAATTAAAGGAGATATTGAGTTTGGCTCAAATTTTAGTTTCTATTCCATTAGCTCCAAAGCAGGACAACACGGCAGAGGGGCATGGCTGCTCATGTCATCCAAAAAACAAAAAGAGAAAAGAAGAACCAGGAAAGGAGACATGCACATTCAGACCATGCCCCCAGTAATATACCTCTTGTGACCAGACCCCACCTCCTCATAATAACTCAGCTATAACATCTTCACAATCAAATCACCTTTCCAAAAGCCCTGCCTATGAATGCATGAGGCTCTTGGGGGATATCTGAATATAAACAATAACAGTTTACCTGGTCCAGAATTATTGAAGGTTCAACTTTCCTTGAACCCTACTTCTGAGAAGATACAAATGAATTGTCTGTATGGGTGTGAGTTCTAACCATGCCCCTCACTTTCCCTCAATATTTGAGGAGTCTCAGAGTATTTTACTGTCATTATTTCTTCCCTAGCTCCGTCCTTGACTCTACGTTTTGGAGCTCCACTTTAAGTGCTCTGTGCTCACATACTAATCTCATATTCCTGTGTTTTTCAAACTACTAAAGGCCTCAGGAGATCCACAGAGTTACTCACAAATCACTGTGGAGTAAAACAGAGGTTCAGCTGTCACTGCTTAGGAAGCCTCACTAAGTGAAGCTTCAACTAGAGGAAATTCCTTTTAAATTTTTGTTTTATGTTGGATTTTACAAAATTTCATTTGACACAGTATATCAGAAATATTTTGAAATCTATAGATCTACCTTTTACCAGTAGCATAGATTTAGTAATTCTTTCTGTAATTTACAACTCAGTTTATACACAATCCTGGTGCTGACAGGTAATAAACTGCAAATTACTCTACTGACAAAGATAGAATATCAGCCAAAACAAAAACCAAGAAACTGATTTGAGCTCCATGCTATCTACATTTGATAGTGTTGGATTTGGTTTCAGTGCAAAGAGAAAATGTGACAAAAAATTTGAAAATTCAAATAAATTCCAATAATTTTTGGACAAAGCATAAACTTGGAGTAGTTCTACATGAACTAATGTAAACTCAGTAATGATATTAAATATTTATACCTGGAACCAGCTAAAGTATAGAACTTTGAAATGTTACAGAAAGGAACTTTGAATGCCAAATCATCGTATTTATATCATAATTTAAATCTTCTTTGATAGGGATTTTCTGAAATCTGGGGAAATGGGAAATGGTGACATGGATATCAAACAAGTTGCTCTGATTACATAATTTGTTTCAGACTAAAATGAACTAAAGTAAAGTGAAGTGAAGGGAGATACATGAAAGAAAACTGTTGTAGCCTTTGCCAATAAAAATCTGAGAGGAGTGAATGTGACTCCTTGAATATGTCTAATGCCTCCCTATGAATATCTTACATCATTGTGTCTAAATGGAATTTCTTCTTAAGATTTCACTGAATACACTAGTGCTACTGTGGTGTTGCTACAGGAGTTAGTTAAGACTGATTCATCTTTAAGAGAAACCTATGGAAATTTAGGGATTTATCTAGTTCCAAAAACAGATTCTTTCCATTTAGTTTGTAGTAAATGTTTTATATAACCTCACATTTAGCTTTGATTATTTTATCTATGTAGCATGGATGTTCATAGATGTGTATGCACCTTCTCAAACTCCTTCTCAGAATTTGTTCTCACAGTCTCTAATAAGGCTGGTCCTTCTCCCAAGCACTATAACTAATTGTACCTAGGATACAATATTAAACACAAGCCGGGTTCAGGATCCAGTTCTACCTTCCACTTACTGTATGACATTTGTCCAGTTGCCAAAGCTCTTTGAACCTCATTCACCCCATCAATAAAATGATTACAATAATAATGTTTACAATTAAAGAATGGTTGTCTTGCCTTTTACATAATTATGTAACATTGTGGGAAGAGAAGTTTTGTCTGACATAGGACAGTAAAAAAAATCAAACATGTTGAGTTGTATATGGTTCATTAGAGGAATTTTTAGGTTTTCAAGTAGAGTTTTAGGCTGTAGTATAAATCTGGGTGTCATATATAAGACAGGATAAAGTTTGCTAAGTATATATGTATATTTAGAGAGAAGAAAATGGAAAGTGTAGCCCTGGAATACTCCAATTATTAGAGTCCAGAGAAAGGAAGAAGATTTAACAAGAAGTAATAAAAAGGTGAAATATCAAGAGTGTGATATACAAGAAACTAAGAAAATTGTTCAAAAGAAAGAATAAATGAGACTATGAAAATGTTCCAGTGAGATTTCCCTTCGGGAGCATATAATTAACCAGAAACTCCAGCTTCCCCTCCTGGATACCTTTCTGCATCCACCATTCTGTTTGCGTTGAAGCTATTATTGGGTTCTACTGTTGGATGAGAAACTCCTCAAATGAAGCTGTGGGTCACTGACTTCTCTGAGTTGCTTCTTCCTTCATTCTCCTTCCTTCTTTTCATTCTCCTTCCTTCTTTCGCCCATCACCAGTTTCTGATCTGTTTTGCAAATGGAGATTCTCCCTACCTTCCCTTTCTCTCTCCTTTTCATCATTCATAAGCAGTGTACTCAATAATCGTATGCTTCTAAGTCCATCTTGACATCTTCTCATTGGAGGACACAAATTCACACAAAAGGATTAATTGTATCAATGGCATTAAGAGAGATATTTGGATGAGGAAAGGAAGATACATGACCAAAGGATTGGACAAGATGATGGTCATTTATGGTGTCAATAAAAAGTGTTTTAAATGGTGAATTGATATCTTTGTGAAGGGGAGATGTTTGGGTATATATCCAGAAAATAGAGAGCTGATGGAGTGATAGAAAAAATGATAAGATATAGGAAAATGGATACAAAGCAGCAAATTAGTAGAATGAAGGATTTGGATTATCTAATGTGCAATATTGCCAATATAGTTATAATATATAGTACCCATGATTTGTATAAAATGAGTAGATTATAGCTGATTTTGCCACTGAAGGAAAAATGAGTAGCCATGTGAAGTGATGCATATGTTTATTAGCTCCTTTATTGTAGCTGTTTTGCTTTACGTGTATCTTGTAAAAGTATGTCATATGACTTATACATGCACAATTCATTTTAAAAAATCAATTATTAAAAATGGCAAAAATAGGAGTCTGAATGGAATTTGTTCACAAACAAAAGGATATATTGGAATTGAATACAAATACAAATTTTATGAGCTTTGTTGTGAAAGGATGCAGGGAAATGAGGTGAAGGCTAGAGGAGGACATAGGATCAATGGTAGAATTTTTAAGATGGAACAAATTGCAGCATGCTAATATGGTGGTAGTAATGATCCCTGAGATGGCTAAATTTGATTTTTCAAGATAGTAAGAAGATAATTCCCAGATCCAAATAGCTGAGAATGTGAGAGTGTGAGAGACGATAAGATCCGGTACATATGACGGCCTCAGAGGAAAACAAGTGCAGCTCATCTTTTGTAAGGCATCAGAAGTGGGTTGGTAGACTTGGTTGTGGGAGGATAAAGTAGCTTCACTCTGATTGCTTCTATTTCACTGAAATAAGGTAATCAGTTCAGCGTAAGGAGTGAAGGGGATGCTGGAGGTTTCTGTGTGGAGCAAATGAAAATAATTGTCTAGAAAATGAGAGTGCAAATTGATTTGAAAAGTAAGTTAGGAAAGTACTAGCAGATTCTTTGAGATTTAAATCTGAAATTAATAAAATCCATAAAACTGTATTTTTCTAGATAGTTTTAATCACTTACATGGAGACTCTGAGTTAGTGGAGTGTTAGATTAAGACAAAATTGAGGATTTCCAGGTAGGTATGATAGATGGGAAAAAGATGGTAGTTCGGTAGTTTGCAAAATGTGATAATAGACCATGCAATATAAGCTTGATAAGGAGGAACTGAGAAAATAAAGTGAGTCATGAACAATTAAGCACATTGAAGAGTCAAGGGATTGAGACCCCAAAATATTTAAATATTTTTAAGGCAGATTAACCAAGCTAGAAAGATATAAGAAAATATTTGGATAGTAATATGATGTAAAACTTTTCTTGTAAAAAGTAGCTTATTGATAACAACATGGTCTCCAGAATATGACCATGGAAGGTGTTGACAGATGTTGAGGTAGAGGCCAAAATGACTCAAGATTTCCTGGAACAGGGGTGGGGATTTAGCTCAGTGGCGTAAGCACCTGCCTTGCAAGTGCATAGTCATGAGTTCAATCCCTGGTACTGACAAAAACAAAAAACAAACAAAAGTAACTTTTGTTGCCTTAATGATAGTCCCCATCCATCCTCCTTTTGAGGTTTATAATCTTGTGCCCCTTTCTCTACACTAAGGAGTATATCTCTTCCTCCACCTTACCTTTATACTGCTTCTTTTTATATACAGGAAAATAAAAGCAAGACAAAAAAAGATTTCCTGGAACAGAGAAGTTAGAGAGGTAGAAGGATATCTCATACAGATAACCAAAGCACAAAGAATGATGAAAGGAGAAGGAAAGGAGAAAAAGGAGCAATTTAAAAGCCAAAATTTTTAGTAACTCATAAGGAATTATCATGAATTCAGAAGACTACTCTAACAGTGAATGGCTGGCCCAATTACTAGACTTTCAACAGAGATTAGGTTTAAAAATTAGGAAGGATGACAACCCTGAGGAATGTGGAATGTATAACAAAAAAACTACTTATAAGTTGCTACTTATAAGAATTACAGAGCAAACCATATCATCAAAGACAATCAGGCTTCAGTTAGGATTAAAATGCAAAAGGTGTTCATAGAACCAGTTGAAGACATTGGGGTTACTGTTGATGACAGACCATGAGTTGCACATAGTGCATTAGAATGGTTTGGGTTAGGAAAGAAGTGGGTAATTGAGTCACTTTAAGAAAATCTACCCAATGAGGCATCAGCTTGTATTTAGATATTTGGGGATTACTGAAATAAATAGATATATACAAAATAAAAGTTTGAATCTGGAACTGGGTTTCTTAAAGGAAGGTAGGTAACGACATCTAATTATAACTTATTTTGGAAGATGGTTTTCAGGGAAGCTTGTAGTGGTAAGAATGAGACTGACAGTGTTTGTCAGTTGCCTTGTTTTCTTTTCTTTTCTTTTCTTTTCTTTTCTTTTCTTTTTTTCGCTTTTTAATTTTTTGATACTGAGGACCAAACCCAGACCTCCCACTTGTTAGACAAGCATTCTACCACTAAGATAAACCTCTAACCCCAAGACTGACAGTACTAAGGGGTGTCAGTACTTTAACTCAGGAAACAATATACAGTACACTGTCCCTAATTCTGCAGTTAGTAGTATTGCATCTTGTGATGAGTCTGCTTCCCTTCTGTACATGGAGCTGGAGCCTCTCTTAAATCCAGTTCTGTGATTAAGAGGGAAAGGTGTTCTCAAGTGGATGTGGAGTTCTGAAAGTCTACTTTAAATCTGGATCTATAGGACCTTTAAAAAAATTTTACCAACTTCAAAAAGACCTGCTTTATAAACCTTTGCTAAGAGCTCATCAGATACACATCTCTTAAATTCTTGTAGGGGCTCCTAGTTACCCTGAAAAAGAAAGGATATCCTGTGGTCAAACAAGTTATAAATGTTAGGTTAAAAAACTTATAAAGGCTACTTTTCTGCAGAATATAGAAGAATTTTTAACATGGAAATGTGACGTGTCTGAAAGAGAATATGGAGACAAACAAGGATGTTAGGCACAGAGGGATTAGTCATACAATATCTCTCAGTAGACCCAGGTTTAAAGAAGAGGAAGGAAGAGATTTGGATTCAAAGCTTATGCTCCAAAGAAGAGCTAAGAGTCTATGCATACAATGGCAATGTGCCATCACAAATGCATAAATAAATGGGACATTTGTCAATTCTATCCTTGCTATAGTCTGGATCTTGAATGTCCCCAAGTGCTTATGTGGTAAAGGATTTGTCTCCAGGGTATTGTTAACAAGAGGTGATGGGACCTTTAAGAGTTAGGGCCTAATGACTGGTCTTTAGGCCACTGAGAACATACATTTAAAAGAACACTGTGGAACCTTGGTACCCTTCCCACCCTCTTGCTCCCTGGCTATGAGGTTAGCAGTTTTTCTCTGCCATGTGCTCTCACCACGATAAATAGCCTCACCACAGGCTCAGAGCAAGGGCCAACCAGTCATGGACTGTAGGTTCCAAAACTTTGACCCAAAATGAAACTTTTCTACTTATAAGGTGAATGATTCTGCTATTTTGTTATAGGAAAGCTGGTTCAGAATGGTGAACTACCCTATTTCCTATGGGTCTGCACAATTATGTAGTCCATTTTCACTTTAATGAAGAACTTTCAAAGGGTGGTAGTTCTTGCAAATTTAATTTTTAGTTTTACTTCTATGGTGAATCACTGAATAAACACTTAAAAGCATCTGGAAAAATAAGGACATAGGGAATTTTTTGATGAATCATTTTGCAAAATGTATTTTTTAACTTGTAAATAACTTCCTCTAATTATGTACTCTGTTTGTAAAACTTTGTAACAGAAATTACAGGAATAGCAATTAGCTCTGATACAAAATTACAGTGAAGAAAAAGTACTGACTACCTATCATTGTCAACTTTATTCATTTATACATCCTACTAAGTTGACCTGTTCCTTAAATTGAAGTCATCAAGAAAGGTTGATGGTCCCTAGTTATATAACATAACACAATGAGCCCATTATAGTAAAAAAAAAATACTTAAAATCACAATCACCGCCAGATGGTCAGTTTCTTTAAGCCTCATTTTATGTTGTACTAAGAAAGAATCATGTTTGGAAAATATATTAAACATCACTTTAAGGTACCATTTTATTTCTATCTTTTCTGTAGAACAATGGAATAAAACACAGATTGCATATTTTAACATGTATTTCCTAAAGACTAATGAAGTTCAGCCTTTTTAAAATGGCCTTTCGTGTCCCATAACTGGTGGGAAGAAATAAAAATTCAAAATACATGATGCTATTTGCTGCTACGGCACTACCCCACTCCATCAGATATCGCCAGCCTTACAGTCACGGGAAGAGTTTAATGCAGTGAAGAACACAGCACTGGCATAACTGAAGTTTTTGCCATTCCTAGAAAAAGAAAAAAGTATCTTGGAAATCAATAGTTAACTTAGATAATAATGACAAGACAAGACTGTTTTAGATAAAATTCTGAAGAAATATCAATTCTTCTTTACTAGAATTTTTACGTTTTCAAGAAAAGTAATCAACAACACCTAGTTCGGATCTGTATCATTGATAACCATCTTTTTAAAATGCACTACCCATTTTCCTTCTTGAAGAAGTCCAGCACAGAATCTATTTGGTGCCTGTGAGCGATGGCAGATTATCCTATAGGGGCACAGGATCTCCAGTCTGCCAAAGTAGAAACGAAGACTAAGAGAGTGAACCAAATCATTGACATTTTGGTTATGAGGATAGGCGCTTTACACAATTTATCTCTTTGGATTCGCATAGGAACCCTATGAATTAGAAAAATTAGGCGACTTGTTAGTACAGATAAATCCAAGACACTATTCCAGGTCTATTTCGCACTGGTTACAATAGTCTCAGAATATTTCCCAAGAAGTTCTGTTTCTCTTTTACAAAACCCTAAGTACAGGTTTAGCTTCTAATTATTTATCTCCTTCTCTAAAAATGCAGAATATAGTAGAAAAAAAAAAGAAAGAAAGAAATAGTCATTTTGAGGATCCTTGCTACCTGAATTTTGTTTGAACCAGATTCTATTGAAATTTAATTGTATAAATATACATAAATGAGAAAACAAAATACCTTGTCTTTAATGACAAATATTTATGTGGCTTCTACTATGTGCTAAGAGCTGTGTTAAGCATTGTATTTGTAGTACCTGTCAGGATCCAAGTAGGAAACAGATGGCACACTCAAGTGGGATAATTCAGAGTTTAATGAAGGAATGAGTCACAAAAGGTAAGCTTCATTAAAGGATGGTGCAGAATGCCAGAGCTAGCACAAGCCCAAACCCCTTAACCTCTTTTGCTGAAGAAAGAAGGGCATGGGGCATTTACTGTTCTGCAAAATATATAGTAGCTGTAGCTGTCTCTCTAGGGGATGGCCATATAACAGGAGCTGTGACTTTAGAGAGATAAATAAAGTCACTGTCAATTCATGACAGACTAGCAGAGAGGGGACTGGGGAATAAAAACTCCCACTCTACTCCTGACGCCTGACCTCATGGCTGAACCCAACCTTAAGCTGGAAAAGTAAGGGAGCTCCTTGATGGAAGTCATACATGGTAGTCTTCCTAGCACACAGACCAAGGCAAAGTCAGGATCTTTCTGAAAAATGGAGACTATCCTGCATACTTCTGAACCTCCACAACATCAGCACGAGGTATGACTACTGTGATCCCTCTATGCCCCTGAGTTAAGCTGAGGTTCAGAGAGTATAATTTGTCTATGTTCACAGTGCTAGTACCTGGAACCAAGACCCATGTCACAGTCTGTCTGAGTCCAGAGTTGGTACTCCTAACCATCTTAATTGTACAATAGAACCTCAGTGTTTTAAAATTCTATCACATAGGGCCACACCAAAAACTGGACCAAAATCTCCTGGAAAGCCCAGAAATGTGTATTTTAAAATTTTTTTCAGATGATAAGGATGTATATCAGATTTGAGATACACTGTTTTTTGTTATATATTTTGCCAAAGGTTACTTTTTGTAACTTTTTTTACTTCTTCAAGACTCAGTTATATATTCTAAAAACTGTAAGGAAAATATTATCACTTTGGATCTTTTGCCACAATTAAGTAGGGAGCTGTGCAATCACCTAATATAGTTTCTGACATAGAAGTTGTTCCACAATGTGTTTGTTACCTTTTCTTTTCTGTCTATACTTTGCGATAAAAGCCTAACTTAGAGTAATTAGCATAAACGTTCAGCATAGTGATATGGTTTTTCCATTTTGTTACTGTTAAATCAGAATTCTGATTCCACAAAAATATAGTTTAGCTCTCATCCACCAAGGTATAGTGTAACTCTCCCAGTACCAACAAATCATGAATCTTAATATTTAAACCAAAATAATAAAAATGCACAAAACCCCTAAATAAGTAGAAAAAAGTAATACTGAAAATATTAGTAATTGTATGTCATGCGTGGTTTCCAAAATAACATTTATTTATTTATTTATTTATTTCCCTATGGAAGTAATAAATCTTCAGTGTTAAAACATTTCTTCAATTCCTCCTCTCTTCCTGAATGTCATAAAAATGTGTGACTTTACTAATATTTTTTCAGTGCATATATTAATAAATTTGGTCTTGAACTTACTCCTGAGTCTCAGTCTCAAATACATAGTAGACATATCTACCTACATGGTCTAGCAACCCCTACACATGTCCAAAACTGAACTTATAAGGGGCTACTTGCAGCCACAATATTTCTACTCCCTTTGTCAGCTAATGGCTCCAGCACTCAGCACTCAATCTAGAAATCTGGTACTCATAACTTTCATTCAGATAGTAATCAAATCCCATCAATTCTTTAGCTCTCATTTAATGAAATTATCTCTTTTTCATTTAATGAATATATAAGTTCCTATAATTTTTTTCCTTTGAAGGATTACTTCCAAAATAGACATTCTTTTATGTGTTTTCCTTTTTTAAAAAGTCATTCACTGTGTGGTAGCACACATCTACAATCCTAGAACTCTGGGAGGTTGAATCAGAATTGCCAGTTAGGTGCAAGCTTGGACAACTCAGCAACTTCATAAGATCCTTCCTTAAAACAAAAAATTAAAAAGTCTGGGAATGTAGCTCAGTGCATAGGTCCTGGGATTGATCCCCAGTACCAAAAAGCAAATCATAAAATTGTGATTTCAACTTTTAACTTAGTTTTTAAAAGTAAATAGCATATTTTTGTGGCTCAAAAGTCCCTCTCACTCCATCTGTAATCTACCCATCTCCCTTGGTAATAATTTTTTAGTAATCACTTTATAGTAATCACTTGTGTATTCTTCCAGAGTGATTTATGCATTTAAAAAGAAGACCAATGCACATTATTACATCTTTCTATAGAAAAGATTGTATTCTTTCTGGTGGTAAAGTTAATTTTTAAATTAAATAATATTTTCAAAGTTTTGCATGACTCAGCTGTGAGATCCTGGTGCCAGGAAATGGAAAACTTAGAAATGAGTTTTTAAACGTGATTGAAAAATAAATGACTGGGCCAAATTCACTAACACTTTTTTTTGAGACAGGGTTCACTATGTAGCCCAGACTGGTCTCAAACTCATGGTGATCCTCTTGCCTCAGCCTCTCGAGTGCTGGGATTACAGGTGTGTGCCACCATGCCCAGCATTTTGTTAGGTGATTTTATATATCTTTCACCATACACATTCGAAAGGCCTTGCAGACCTTTTAGGTGCAAATGAATTAATTGCCTTTGCATTTGGTAGAAATAAATACAAATACTTATTCCATTATCTCTTAAAATTTATGACTGTAAAAGAAACAACAGTGGTGCAGGATCATCTAAATCATTACACATTAAATTGCAGTACCTACTGGCATGTGTTGATTGGCAGTGTTTCTTAACTATTACAGTTTGGGAAGGGAATGATAACCTAGAGAGATGAAAAAACCAAAGACAACCTCCAGTTAATATAAGAGTCATTTTTTCTCAAAAACTATGAAATATCCTACCTACAAGATAAAAGCAAACTGCAAAAACTTTTGAGGAAATTCATTTGTTAAGTAAGTACATCAAAAAGTTTTCAAATTATGTTCATATACTTTAACCTAATAACTTATTTCTCAAGATACAAGTCAAAATTCAGAAAAAATTATGTAACTATTATTTTATACAGTCACGATTTGAAATATCTAAGAATGGGAAAACTAATCCATTTTGATAGATCTCTAAAAGGAATATTATTGCCATTGAAAGTAGTGTCAACAAAAATAAATGTAGAACACTCATTAAAAAAGAATTTAGTGAAAAAACGAGGTACTCAAAAGAATTGTTTCACATTGCTGATTTATGGAAAATGTCAGAAGCTGTATATACTTAGATTCCAACTTTTATGACAGCACAAGAAAATTATTGGAAGGAACTAAAATGAATGGGTTACTTTTTGAAGTTAGTATTATCAGGAATTTTAATTTTCATTATTTATACTTTGAAAATGTTTCAGATATTTACAGTAACATTTATTATTCCACAATCACATCAAATTAAGTACAAATGCAACAGCTTGGCAATAGTCAAATTAAAAACAAAAGGCTCCTGCTTCTGAATATTATGAACTCTTTTGTAGCACATAAATCTCCCATTTTTTAACAATTGAAATCTACACATCACATATACATATGTACAAAAATGTACAAGATTGTTTAGCATACTACTATTAATAATAGACAAAAATTGCGAATAACTCAAAACACCATTGATAGTGCAGTGGATAAATATTGATGTTCTCACACTCTGTAATCAATGGAATAGCAAGTTGAATGGACTGCTAATTACATGAAATAATTATGCATTAATCTCACAAATTGAATGTTGAATGAAAACAGACACACCAGGACATACCACAGCCACATAAATTTCAAAAACAGGCAAAACTATTCAATTGTGATAAATGTGAAGGTAGTAGTTAGCGTTGAGAAGTAGTGTGAGAATGACTGAAGGGGAATCCATAGAAGGACTCTGGGGAGCTGGCAATCTTGTATTATCTGGGTAGTGGTTATGCAGATGGGCATAAACTTTTTGCAAAACTTTATTAAGCTGTACATTTATGACTTATGTAAGTTTTATTTTTATGGTATGCTTCCATTAAAAACTTTTTAAAACATCTAAATTGTAATGACCTGTTACTAGAGAAGCTTCAGTGGTAAGCCTGTCTGTCATTTGCAAGCAAGCAATTACTGCTACCTGTCAAGCTCTGCCCAGCATTGCATGGAGGGGTGGAAAAGACACTGGAGTACAGTGCAGTAAAACTTTCTCTTTCCTTCCCATTCCATTCCCAGTATCTAGTAGCTTTTAATTACATTTTATATCATGAGTTTGTATAACTATTAGAAGTCAATTGGCAATAAATACATTTACTTTTAAAACTTGGAGACAGAATCTCTGTCTTCAGAAATAGATATCCCAAGAGAAAAGGCTTCTGAACAATGGTCCCACAAACTTGTTATGTCTGGGTTTTCAAATGAGTTCCTTCCTGCACAAATTTCCCTAAGTATGACAGATGTCTCAAGAACAGAATGGCTTTCTTTATTAGCAAGTTAGCATAGAGACGGCTTGCTCTGTGAATCTGGGTAGAAATGATTGACAATCATTAAATTATTTTATCAACATTCTTGCTTCTCTATCATCAAATGAACAAAAAATAACAAATGTTAACGAGGATCAAAGAAAGAGGAACTCCTATACACTGTTGGTGGAAACATAAATTAGTATAACCATTAGAGCAACCTGTTTAGAAATTCCATACCAAAAATACTAAAAATAGAATGACAATATTGTGCAGCAACTCCACTCCTGGATCTACCTCCAAAGAAAATAAAATCATTATATCAAAGAGATACCTGAGCTCTCATATTTACTGTTACTATTCATAGTAAGCAAGATATGGAATCAACCAACTTGTGCATCAGTGGTTGAACAGATAAAGAAAATGTGATATATATCTGTAAATATAAATATATATTTCAACCTTAAATAAAAAGAAATCCAGCTATTGTGACAATGTGAATGCATATTTTGTTATGTGAATAAAGCCAGGCACAGAAATACAACACATACAAAAGCTAAGAAAAGTTCATCTCATAGAGGTAGAATAAAAGACTAGTTAGTAGAGGCTAGAAAGAGTAGGAGGGAGGGAGGAGATATAGAAGGACTGGTTAAGTATACAAAAGCATAGTCAGGAGGACTAAATTCTAGAATTTTCTACAGCATTGAAGAGTACCCATTGTTAAGTATAATTTGTAGATTTAAAAATTAACTAGAAAACAGAATTTTGGGTGGTCCTAACACAAGAGTCATAAATGTTTGAGGTGATGATGTGCTAATTACTCTGACTTGATCACCACATATTGTATACATACATTAAAATAGCATACTATACTCCCTAAATATGTATACATAATATATGCTGATAAAAAATAAAATACATTAAAAATTCCTGCTTCCAGAGACACAAATCATCACTGGAGAAAATCATTTATGTGTGTTAATTCATACTGCCTTCCCTCTTCTGGGTGATAACATCGTTCCTGGGCTGGGGATTTAGCTTAGTGGCTTAAGCGCCTGCCTGGCAAGCGTGAGGTTGTGAGTTCAATCCCCGGTACCAAAAAAAAAAAAAAAATCGTTGCTTGACAAGGCTTTTAGTTATCTCTGTGAATTCCTTAGCTGACTCTGTACAACCACTGTTCCAAAGGTTGCTTTTCAGTTCTTTAGTTCTGTATTTACTCCAGCCTACATTTGAGAAATTGAATTGGCTTGAGAAATTTGAAGCTATTAAGTTTGAGGTCTGTGACTTTCTCCCATACATCAGTACCCCTGTGATAATCCAACATATCCTTTCTTCCTTTCCTCTTGCCTCAGGGAAACAGAAGTCTTCTCTAATCTACAAGGGTAAGCTTATCTACAAAGGACTCATTCTTTCCTACTGAGTGAATGAATGCTATATCCCCAGGGTAACTAGTCTTTTGGATATAATTTGAAGTCAATACAAATAAAAGCAAGGACTAATGTGCTGGCCACAGTTTAGTGTTCAGGCAGCCTCCTTTTCAAACTGCCCATCAAAGAGCAAATCATATCTTTTTGTAACTTTTCAGTCTCACAATTCTCTAGGCCACGTTATGGTGTTGTTCCTTAGTTCAATCTCACTGATTCCAAATCTTCAACCTGTTGTAATCAATGGCTTCAGGAAGACTGTAGCAACAAAGCCTCTATTGTTTTTCAGTTCAAATTGTTTATTTTCTTATTTCATTAAATCTTGAGGTTCATAGGTCCATTCCTTTCTCTAAACTTTCCTGCTTTTCAGACTTTAGAAGTATGCAAGAATTTGACTATCTTATCCAGAAGAGTTCCTCTTCGCTTGAACCAGTATAAAACTGTTTAGCACCCTTCTGTAAATTGAACTGCTATAAAATATATTGAAAAATCAGGTTTTCATAATGATGTGTTCTTAGTTATCTCCTTTTTCTATAACTTTAATATCTGCTCTTCTTCACCCACCTTTTTCTCTCTCTCCCCCATCTCCTCAACTTCTTTTTCCCCCTCCTCTCCTCCTCTTCCTCTTCTCCTCCTCCTTCTTTTTCTACAACTTCCTTTTTCTGTTTCCCTTCCCTTCCCCTTCTTCTCCCCTCCCCTCCCTCTAATATCCCTCCTCCTCCTTTTCTTCTTCTAACCCTTCTTTTTCTCCTCTTCTTCTCCTCATTTTCCTCTTTCTCCTCCTCCTTCTTTCTTCCTCCCTTTCCTTGTCCCTTTTCCTCTCCCTTTCTTCCTCATTCCTGCCCCCATTGGCTACCTTTTTTCTGTCCTTCTACTTATAAAAACAATTAGGTAAATGTGTTTTCAATCTGGAAAGACAACTTACTTTTAGCTTTATTTATCATCTAAATACACTATTCTGCATTGTATTCAAATCCAAACCTCTCAAAGTAGAAATATATACTTACTGCCTTTTTAGGAAATCATACTCTCAAGCACTCCCATAAAGTCTGTTTGAAATACCTAATGACTTCCCAATTACTAAATGCAATATTCTTTTCTTATTCTCTACTCCTATGTTTCTCCTCTACATTTGGCACTCTAAACCAACCATTCTCTTTCATAGTCTTTATGATATTTCAGTCTCTTGATTCTGTTCTTACTTGATTACCAGTCCTTTTCTGTCTCCTTGTTTGTTTCCCCTTTCCCTAGGTTTTGCCCATCTCTCTCCCTTGAACATTTGGACCATTTCCTTTGATTAATTATCACTTGTATGTAAACAAAGAAAATCTTTGTTTCTAAACCCAATCTTTCCCCTCCAAGCTCTAGATTTAAATATGTGCCTATCTATCGAATATCCACAGTCAGATTTTACAGAAAGTTCAATCAAAACAAAATAAACTCATTATTTTCTCTACAAACCTAATACTTTCTTGTTTCTGTTGAGTCTTGTGTTGTCCAAATTTAAAAACCCAATGATTGTAAACTCTTCCTTATTTCTATCTTCTAAAAGCCAAACATTTGTTTCAACCAGTAAGTTGGCATTTATAATCCCTTTTGTTGAATTTTCTTCTTTGAAAATCGCAATGTCACCACCATAGTTAAATTCCAGATTCCTCATGGGCAGATAATTGTTTTATACCTTATTTAATCAGCCTATCTCTAGACTGTCCTCCCTAAACCACTATCAAGTGCCTACTTGTTTAATCTTACTAATAGCTGAATTCAAGTTATGTACCTCGATAACAACTACAAATTACTTTACTTGACATTCAGGTTCCCAGAGGACAATCTTGACCTACCTTTCCAGACTAATTTCCCATTAGTCATCCATACTAATCACAAACCGCAACCAAAACTGCCTACTCACTGTTTACCCTAAGGCCTTGCCTAGATGATTTTAATCATGCTATTCTCTCAGCCTAGGATCTTTTTTCCTTTGCTAATTGCCATGAGATTCAATTCAAGTAGAAGATCTTATCTGATCATACCTTGCCAAAGTAGTCAGGCTTTTTTCCCCTAATACATCATTTATATTTCTCATATGATATATGAGCATTGCTTTGTATTTATGTATGCATCAACATTAACCTATAATCTCCTTGATTTTATTATGAACTAGTAAAGAGCCTGGGATTTCAAGGCATATTTTTAAATAAGTGAAGCAATTTACTAAAAACCAATAATATTTTTCTCATAGAAAACTATATATATATATAGAAAGCTACTAATCTAAGCCTTGTCAAAACATTAAATTAATATCATATAATCTTGATCCTCTAAGGTTTGGGCACTCTCTCTCTCTCTCTGATTTTGGGTATCTTAGAAATAGTTACAACATTTTTAAAATCCACAACTTCTGTGGATATTCTCTAGGTATGTTCAAATAACAATCTCATAAATTACATCATGCTTATCTTGCTCTTATGTAACAATAATAATAATGTTGATTGTTGCTCAAAAATATTCCTATAAGCTTGTATATATGCTAACCCTGTTTCATCCTGACAGTCCTTGAAATCTTTCCTCCTAGAACTGAACATTCCTAGTGCTAATTAACACATGTGGATTACTTGTAGAGGAAAGTTTCCATGACTTTCTGGAAAACCAGTGCAATTAATAGTTGATAATGTTAAAAGCTCAAACTCATAAACAAATTTGCAAAATATATAAGACAAAATAGCCTAGATAATTCTCAACACTACTTAGCCCACTACTATCCTTTTCCTTCTCCTAATGTGAAAGTCAAGGAGTCCCCCCCTAACTAGGAAGAAATAAAGATGGAAATTATTTCATAACCAATAGTACCTTTTGATGAGAAAAACTTGGAAATTAGAGAACTGGTAAATGAGAGAGCTGTCAAATTTTTTAAAAATTGAGCAGTGCAAAAACATTGACACCCCACACTTAGTAGAAGAATTTATTATTTGGTTGATTTGTTTGGAAGCCTCATAAGGAAATGATGCTAGAATTTAATATTAACTATTAATACTG
The DNA here is from genome assembly GCA_004027295.1 of Dolichotis patagonum. Classification (NCBI taxonomy): domain Eukaryota; kingdom Metazoa; phylum Chordata; class Mammalia; order Rodentia; family Caviidae; genus Dolichotis; species Dolichotis patagonum. The sequence continues at coordinate 56,534 of PVJX010008636.1, forward strand.
GCAAAAATTCAGACAAACCATAAAATGACCTAAATAAGAAATTTCTATATTTAAAAGTTCTTAGAGGTGAAGTTATTTCCTGAACATAAATGATTGATTACATATTGGTCTCAACACAAAATCCAAATATAATTCTAGTAAGATCTTTTCAAAAAAAAAACAAAACACAACTGCAGAGTGGATTAAAGATGTGGCACTTTTTAATAATAGAATATTATTCAGCTATAAAAAGGACAGTCTTGAGTTCTTTATAGGTAAATGGAGGCAACCTGAGACTATCCTCATAAGTTTATTAAATCAGTCTCACATTTGTAAATATCACATCGTCTCTCTAGTGTAAAAAATTATAAAAACTGAAAGAGTAATAAGATCCCAAATACATAACAGATATTGTAAAAATGAAAGGGAAGGAAAGTGCTCTAAAGGATATAACTACATGGACATTCAAGTGTGTAGGAGAGATGATCATATTACTAAGTTTCCATTAGGTCATTGAACAGGATGGTCTGCACTGTCAACGTTTGAGTATCCATTTTTTACACTATGATTTTGTAACTTGAACAACTATTTCTTAGGGGACAACCTGTAACTTATAAACCAGTAATTTCTTAATGTTAAAATTTTCCTTTAAAATTATGTATTACTTCTACCTATTTTTCTGTTTTGTCTTCTTTTTTTTCTTTAAATAAATAAAAACATTTTAAAAACACACAGAGACAGAGAATAAAAATGATAGCACACTACAAAACTCAATAAAATTTTGGAAGATTGAAAATAGAAGCACAGGAACTATTTGAGCAGAGTGAAAGAAGTTATAATCTAATATTCTACAGAAGGAAATAATATTACTCAGACAAAAATAGTTTTCCCTGCAGTACAAAAGGCATATCAGGTCTTTGAGAAACAAGTCCTCACAGATGACAGGAGTGATGCAGAGTCCATAAAACAGTGAGACTGATTCTGAAACTTTTCTTTCTGTGCAATTGCACATCAATGTTCTCCACTACTCAGAATCTAAGGGTCTACATTCTCACCAAAACAAGACAAAAAAAGTTTGCTCTTTAATGCTACTAACCCTGAGAGACTTTGGCACATATTAACTTGAGGCATCATAGATATGGTGAGATGTAAGGCTAAAAAGGAGGAGATTAAAGTACAAGTCCACCTGCCTATTGAGTAGTGAAACTTAAGTACAGTAATATAGAGGCTGATATTAATTCCCCAAGAGTGGGACAATTCTCTAAGGAATTGAGCAGGAGGAGGAGGAAAAGGAGGAAGGGAAAAGAAAGAAAAGAAAAGAAAAGAAAAGAAAAGAGAAAAGAAAAGAAGTAAAAGAAAATCTTATGATACCCAGCCAGCACTAATTCCTATTCATTGCCAGAATTATAAATTAAGTATCCACTACTTGCCCAACTAGCACCAGGTAAGCCTTGCCATTAAGTTTACCAATTTACAGCTTTACTTTCATATCATTCTATAAAAGGTAAATGCAACCACTGAAACAGAATGAAGAAGCCATGAAGAAATCAATGGAATCTGCATTCAGCTAAAGATTCTATAGTTGGTTGTACTTTTGTTTTCCTAATTGTACAACAGAAGACAATTTGTTAAACCTCAGTTTCCACCTGCAAAATAGGAATGATGATAAAAGTCCCACGTTTATAACTTTGTAGTGAAGACTAAAGAAGATAAAACATCACGATATCTAGTATGTAGTCAAGACTCACTAGTGATAAATGGATTTTATTTCAAGTTGTTATAATGACCAACAAATGAAACTTGAAGTTTGTTTTGCTACTTCTTCAATTTTCCCTTCAATTAGAGATATAAATTACCATAGTTTTCTGGCTACAGTCCTGTAATACTCCCCTGAAACTCCACAAATTATGGGATATTATTCTCTTTTCACCAGTAGGAGGAAGAGAGGAGGGAAAAGAAAAGAAAGAAAGAAAAGGGAAGGGAAGGGAAGGGAAGGGAAGGGAAGGAAAGGAAAGGAAAGGAAGAAAGAAAGAAAGAGAAAATAAAATTAAAATAAAATAAAATAAAATAAAATAAAATAAAATAAAATAAAATAAAATAAATAAAAAATCTTATGATTCCTAGCCAGGTATAGTAAGCATAGATAATGAGACCAAGTAGACACTGGACCCAAATCAGTCCAATTCACTGATTTTCCATAGAATAATCACAGATTTTTCTGTATCAAGAATTTGAACCAAATATGTAAAAGCTTTACTTAGTGATGTGTACTGTGCCAGGAAGAGTAAGTAAAGAAAGGACCAGTCTTACATAATCTAGGGAGAGAATAGAGGGAGAAAAGATAAATAAACAGAAGTGAGACAGAAAATTTTATCTTTCCATTATCTATTTGCCACACTAGTCCCACGATTAAAACCAACCAGAAAACATTAATATCATACAATACTAAGCATCTGTTTTTGCTCTTGAGGCTACATTGGTCCCACAGTTCTATTGATCTGAACTGTGCTTCATGGGCTTACTCATGTATCTGTGGCCAGTTATGCACTGGCTAGGTCACTTTGCTATAGCTGAAATTCCTCAGATAGATCTCCAGCTGAAGCATCTGAGCTGACTTGATTCTTCTCCATGAGTATTATTTACCCACAAGGTAATCCAGGCCTGCCCTCATAGCACAGTTAGAAGACTGAGACAGGAACTGTGCACATATTTTACAAGTTTCTGTTTACAATGTGTATGATAATATCCCATAGGTTAAAGGAAGTCAAATGGTCCACGCTGGTCAGAGAAGAGAAGGGTTTCAAAACGACAAGATTCAGGATGAGGATTCAAGAAGCCCATTACTTAGAAGTATAATGCAATCAATCTCCTACAGTCCTTGACAAAGAGAAAATGGCATTAGTTTCCCAGTTCATTTCTGAAGAGTTGTTACTGTGCAGTAGTTTCTAGATTTGTCATTTTGGTTATAGTTTTCTTATATCAGATAGTTCCTCATCTCAGCTTTCTTGGGTAGATTTCTATTCTTTGTGATCATGAAATCCTTTATTAAGAATCTTAAATTTAGTAGAAATAATTTAGTGACAAATATACAGAGTAGTACAAAATGGAAAGCATTCGGACTAAAACAGAAATTGCTATTTTTGTTTTTGTTCCTTTCCATTTTTGTTTTTACCATGCTAAGGCTCAAACCCAAGGCTCTGTGCTTGCTAAGTGAGTGCTCAACCACTAAACTACATCCCCAGCCCTAAAATGTCTTTTCTGTTGGTCAACTTTACCAAATGTCTGCATGATCAAATACAGTTGCTTAAACATGTTGCTGCTTCATTTTAATTTTGTTTTTCTTGTTCTTTACCTTTACCTGCTGAAATTCAGAAGAATTCATTAATTTTATGGTAAATCTAACAGACATGGCACATTTGACGCTCCCTGTATGACTTTTGAAAAACAATATTATGGTGCCCTACACAGACAAAGCCAGTACTGCTGGTTATCTATTTCCAAGCTCCCTGTTTCAGCTTTAAGAGATATCTGCGAATATTTCACTAGCTTCAGAACTTCTATAAATATTCATGAGACTGAGTAACCAGAATAGATCTGCGCATTTCTTCTCTTTGCAGAACATGTAAAGAGCAGAGAGATGTTGTACTGATTTCCAGCTTTGATTCAGAAAAATCTTGGCTCTCAGAGCCCTGAGCATCTGTAGCTCCACACCCACCTGAGCTAATCTTGAATCAGCTGCTAAGACACCTACAAGGCTTTGAACGCTCACATAGACTCAACTAAAACAACTTCATTGCTGTAAGATACTTAACCATGATGAAGTGAACCTTCCAAAGAGTATGAATCCAGGAAGTTTTACATTTTATTATCTTTAATGATACAATCTCAAGTAATGGATGTGGGTTGTGCCCCACTCTGAATTTTAGTTCCAGTGGGCATAATAAGCTAAAGTGAAATTAGCCTGGCTATAACAAAGTATTTTTCATTTAGCCTGGATTTTCTCACAGCAGGGTTTCAGAATTGCTAATGGTTGTTTTTGTTGCTGTTGTTGTTGTTGTCATATTGATACAGGCTCTCACTGTATAGTTCAAGCTAGCTTTGAACTCATTATATACCTCAAACGGACCTGGAATTCATGGCAATCCCCCTGCCTTAGCCTCCCAAGTGCTGGGATTACAGGTGTATACCACCACACAAGGCTCCATATTTGCTAGTGGTTTTAACTCTGATATCTGAAACTACAGCATCATGCAATACTATAGTTAGGATTCTTGCATTTTCTGCTTGGCAAACATCTCACTGATTTAGAGCTGGTTTAGCCAAAGACCCAGAGACATATTTTTTAAGAGGAGGAAGTCGAAAATGCACAGTAGAGAGCAGAATAAATATTTTCATAAATGATCCATTGACACTTGTTTAAAGCATGTATGCAAACACAACCCTATCCTTTAATTCATAGACCACCCATTTCAGTTACTTTGATCAAAAGGACAGGAAACCATTCCACTCCATTTACTGTTATAAAACATTGAATATATTCTTAATGGTATTAATCAAGTCCCTTTATCATATAAAAAATCCTCTTCTGTCAAGATTAAAGGTTGCAAAGGAGAAGCGATGCAAAATCAAGGGAACAATGGAAGTTTTTAATAGAATTACTTGCTTTTTTTATGGAGAGAGATGAGAGAATTTAAAAACCAGGCTCCAAGGTTTCAATAATTCTATGAAAACGTTTCTGAACAGCTTTTTCCTTCTGCAACAATTGTGGAACTGACTGGCGTGTAGCAAACATCTGTCATATGCAACTACTAAAACTGTAACAAATACTTTTATTTATGAAGAAATAGGCAGGCCAGGTGTGGTGGTACATTACTGTAATACAAGTTCTCAGGAGGCTGAGGCAAGAGGATTGTGGTGAGCTTGAGGCCAACCTGGGTTATATACAGAGACCCTTTCTCAAAAACAAAAACTTTATTTTAAAATGTGCATGCCTGTTATATCAGTAAATGGTGCTAGTAACCCCATTATAACTTCTTTCACAGAAAAATATGTCCTCTGATTAGTGGACATATCTTAGTGCAGGAGTATGTGTTTAGCATGCACAAGGCTTTGTGTTCAAATGCTAGCACAAAAAAACTTGTATTTTTAGTGAGTGACTCTTAGCAGTCTTCACAATATTGCCCTTCCTACCTTAGCAGACTCTAGTACTGCCATTCTCCCAAACATTCTTGAAGATACACTACTCATATATCCTGTAATGCTTTCCAAACTTCAAACATGCAAGGCGTATTCAGGGGTCTCTACCTTCACCTCTGCTCTTCCATCTACTTTACTTTTTCTCTCTATTCATCATTTAAAAATCTAGTTTTGAGAAACTATCCCAGCAATACTAAATATAGTCATTCCCATGTCTTGTTTACAAGCCAATTTAAGAGATTCCAGCAGATTAAAATATTATGTTTATACACCACATACACTAGTAAGCACACTGTGAGTTTAACCATGTGTGTGTGCATTGATAAGTTCCTTGAAACTGAAACTCATTTCATCTATACTACACATTTTAAGTGTCAACCAAAACACCTGTCAAAAAGTAAATATTCAAAAACAAGGCATAATTTGTGATATTTTTGAGTGAGTGTAGATTTGGCTTCCTGGATGTCCTCATGAGTGAGAAATATTATATTTACCAGTTGTTATATTCACATTAGAAGCAAATTGCAGATAGAACAAGAGAGGAAATGCAAAAAAGAGGAAAAACAGGAGGAAGAAGAAGAAGAAGAAGAAGAAGAAGAAGAAGAAGAAGAAGAAGAAGAAGAAGAAGAAGAAGAAGAAGGGGAAGAAGAAGAAGAAGAAAAGAGGATGAGGAAGAGGAGGAGGAAGAAGAAGAGGAGGAGGAAAAGGAGGAGGGAGAGGAGGAGAAGGTAAGAAGGAAGGAAGGAAAAGAAAGATCTGGCGGAGGTGGAGTACCAGAAGGAGGAGGGGAGGGGCAGAGAACAAAGAGAGACAAGAAACAAAGAGGTATAGCTGACCAGCCCATTTCAGAAAGAGATCCATAGCCATATATTTAGTCTTATATATTAATCAAGTAAGCCTATGCCAAGGACAAACTTTTTCAAATATGACAACCTACTCAAATGTGAGCAAACTGTCATTATTTCCTCTTCTCAGGCTTCCTTGTCCTTGGAACAAAAAGAAATGATTTTTTTGTCCTTTTCTAAACTCCTTAATTCATCCTCCATTTGTACAGTTATATATGTCAATTTGGCAGATTCAGAGTTCTTTGCCATGACTCAATTGGCATTTTAAATAATTTTAATTTCAAGAAGTGGCACAGCTATTCTTAACCACTAACTACTCAGAAACGTCCCTATTTGGGCAAATCTGCTCTGGCAGGTAGAGTGGATTTCACGATATACTGAATCACTAAAGGCACATGTGAAACAGAAGAGACTTTATTTTCCATTCAATGGCACTGGTGTTCAGCAAAGTTTAAGCATGGTTTTCTAAGCTCTTCTACTCTTGAAGGAAAAGGTATATTAAGTTAATATTCACCCCAAAGTTGTTATGATGAGATACAGTAGTGATGGCTTCTCCTCATTCAAAATTTCCCATGCCTTAGAATGACTGAACATGGAGAACAGAAAGCAGCCCTGGGTTTCTTGACACCTTATTTAACTTCAGCTCCAGATAAGTTCGAAGACAGCAAGAACTAACCATAAAACCCTAAAAACTGCAAGATGATTAAATATTGTAACCGGAGCTGAAATGGAAACAACCTCCCCTTCCTACACTCACTCCCTGACGACAACTGCATCAATGGACATGTGTTTGGAAAATGTGTATAAAGCTGTGTTGTGAATCTTTATTAATCATGCATCCACCCAAAATGTGCCAGTGTACATGTAACATACACGCATAAGACTGATAAAAGCAAAAAGACATCAATACAAAGCTAGATACAGAAACTAAACGAAAAATATAATCTGACAAATAAAAAGGACAGACCGCCTTCTCATTCTGTACTTGGAAATTTACTTAAGTTGTCACGGGAAATGAAAACATCAGTTAGCAGCATTTAGGTTGTGAAGGGGGATGAGATTAGGAGAGGGCCAAAAGGTGCCTTTTGCCTATCACTGCATATATTTTTAGACTTTTATTATTTTTTACAATATGCATTCATATATTATTTATATCATAAAAACAACAAAAATAATGAGAGAGAGAGATGGAGAGACAGAGACAGAGAGAAAAAGAGTGTGGGCTAAACTATGGATACCTATGACACATATCAAGGATTATTTGCCCCAAATCCCTTTTGGTCAAAATTTATTACACTCGTAACTGTGCTAAACTTACTATTTGGCAAAAGATACTACTCCCTTTATCTGGCCCTGAGACATACAGTAACATGGAAAAATGGGCAACAACATTTCCCAAATACTACATAGCACAGAGGTATATGTGCGCCCTCCGACATCACCTTCAAGCCACTTATCGAAAACTTGCCTGAATAGCATGCCAGAAAATTACAGAACCATTACAGTCTCATGAAAATCCAGAGTGATCACTATAGTCAAACATCTTAAATAAAGTGAGTTATTTGGAATGATTGCATCTATATTTCAAAACCTAAGCCCCATTGTGTGTTGTATTGTATATTTCTCTGTGTTTTAATACATTTTTCAAATTATGGTCTTCTTACTTTCTTTATAGGTAACATTTCTTTCATACATTGGCAGGTACACAGGTAGATAGAGAACACTAAAAATTCTTTGAACTTTAACATTTTAGAATTTATTAAAGGTCAAAAGCACAATTTCCATTCACAAAGACTGGTCAAGGAGGATACATCTAAAAGCTTATTTTTATCCCATCACTTGGGAGGCTGAGTCAGGAGGATCATTGGTAGTTCAAGACCAGCCTGAGTCACAAAGTAAGCCAGCATGAAATGTAGAGTGAGACCCTGT